>JAGFPH010000315.1:35596-46125 GCA_018207615.1 Philaenus spumarius
CACTGTACAACTAACTCGCATTATCAAACACTGTACAACTATCTCGCATTATCAAACACTGTACAACTATCTCGCTTTATCAAACACTGTACAACTATCTCGCATTTTCAAACACTGTACAATCAAATATTGTACAACTAACTCGCCTTATCAAACACTGTACAATTCACACGTATTATCAAACACTGTACAACTAACTCGCATTATCAAACATTATACAACTAACTTGCACTATCAAACACTATACAACTAACTCGCATTATCAAACACTATGCAACTAACTCGTATTATCAAACAGTATACAACTCTCTCGCATTATCACACACTGTACAACTAACGTGTATTATCAAACACTGTACAACTAACTCGCATTATCAAACACTGTACAACTATCTCGCATTATCAAACACTGTACAACTATCTCGCTTTATCAAACACTGTACAACTATCTCGCATTATCAAACACTGTACAACTATCTCGCATTATAAACACTGTACAACTGTCTCGCATTATCAAACACTGTACATTTATCTCGCTTTATCAAACACTGTACAACTATCTCGCATTATCAAACACTATACAACTAACTCGCCTTATCAAACACTGTACAACTATCTCGTATTATCAAACATTGTACAACTAACTCGCCTTATCAAACACTGTATAACTATCTCGCATCATCAAACACTGTACAACTAACTCCCATTATCAAACACTGTATAACTATCTCGCATCATCAAACACTGTACAACTAACTCCCATTATCAAACACTGTACAACTATCTCGTATTATCAAACATTGTACAACTAACTCGCCTTATCAAACACTGTACAACTATCTCGTATTATCAAACATTATACAACTAACTCCCATTATCAAACACTGAACAACTATCTCGTATTATCAAACATTGTACAACTAACTCGCATCATCAAACACTGTACAACTAACTCCCATTATCAAACACTGTTCAACTAACTAGAAACAAATATCAACTTTTTTTTAATTTCAAACGTGTCACGAATACATCTACGTCCATTTTAACGTTGTCAGAATAAATTAAAAATATAAAAAACACATCACAAAATTGAAATAAGTTGAATATTGTTGTTTGTGTATGTTGGCCAACAAGTGTAACGATGTTAAACTTTTTTCACTTTTGTGATGTTTTTAATTTATTCTGATGACGTCCCGATGGACGTAGATGTATATGTGACACGTGTGAGTTTAAAAAACAGTTAATATGTGACAGTGTTTCTAGTTAGTTGTGTTTGATAATGTGCTGATCCGCAAAATAGCTGTTACACATCGTAACGAGGATACTTTATTGATGGTAAGAAATTATATTTATAAAAACACTAATCATATCTACTATATAAATGAGACAGACACAGAATATCCAAGACAGATGACATTACTTTATAACATAACAAAACATGAACATGAGGTTGCAACAATATAATACTGTATTTTGTCTATTTAACCCACTAACGGCCACGGTTAAAGCTAAAATTGGCCAGCCCGTTTTTAGCGTTTTGCAAGCATATTTTTAAAAATTCGCCAAAAATAGTAAATGAACCCCAATCCAAATGTGTTCAATAGCTTTTTTGTAGAAGAAACTTCAAAGAATTCAAATATGCCACTAAAAATAAGTTTATTTTGAAATTGTAAAAGTTATTAGCTCAAGAAACAAAAAATGTTCAGTAACGAAAGGAAAAAGTTCAACTTTAGGCCTACATAAAAAATAGTAAACATGGAGTAAATAGTAAACAGTAAGCGTAAAAAAGTTTCGTAATTTAGTTCTAAATAGAACTGTATAAAAACATTTATCAATTTCAAATTTTTTATTTAGAAAAAAACAGTTTTTATGTTTCAAGTACACAACTGGTACCTACCTAGGCCTAGATTGTAACGTCATTTACTTATATATGCTTTGACCAAAAATGAAATATTATGATAAGAAAGTGTAGAGGATAAATCAAAGAAAAGAACGGTGTACTTGTCTTTCCTTAGTTCACAAAAGTGTTTGAGTTACATTCGTTTGAATAACAAAAAGACATCAGTGGAATAAAAACTCCCGAGCTAACACGTGCAGTAGGTCGGACCATTTGAATAGCGTGGGAACAAACGCCCGAGGCGATCTCACCACAACGTAACTTTCCACTGCTGTCTAGACAAACACAAAACCGGTTTTATCTGGATTACTTTACACTGTTCGAAACGTCAGACTTTGCTCTACAAAATGGTATAACGCAATCTGTCAAAAGATAAGGCGTAGACTTTACAATATCTGTTGACAAAATGGCCTGTTTATTGGTTGAGAGACTGTCCAATCGCAAGGGTTTACAGTATCTCTTGTCTGAAACACTAATTGTACTGTGACATCTGATTGGAAGACACCAACAGAAAGATGAAATCACGACGAATCCAACGGTATCGTTAGAAATGCCAAAGAAACATTATTGTAGATGGTGGGAAACGTTGCAGAAGTGGGAAATAACAGTACAATTGTGCGCAGATTCGCGCGTGGAAACAGCTGTAGCCCGATATGCATATTTTAAAACGATGATTACGTATGTAAATATACGTTTTACGAAAAAGTTGTAAATACAAAAATTGAAGTTTAATTCATTTCCTTTCCAATGGTGCCAGTTTTATTACGATTGGATAATTTTAAGTTTGTTAAATTATCGATTATGCAAATATATGCAAATTTTTGCAAATGTGTGAAATTGTTGCGTTCTGCGCCGTGTAACCTGGTGTTGTGGTGTTCTATGGCCGTTCCAGGGTTAAGCCTATTTTATCTTTCCAACTTTCTCTAAGAAACTTCCACTGAGTAGAAGCACCCCAAGACCAGTAGTACCTTTCTCAGACTGTAATTTCGGAGTATATCTCAATTTGTTTGAAAGATAACCCTTGCATTTGTATTTTTACACTAAGTATATGTTTATATTTGTATTATAAGGACCTCAAAGATTTACATACCTGGTGAGGTTGATATTAACTAGGGATTGGTCGATACAAATTTGTCAATTATCGATACCGATACTTCGAAAAATTGATTCCCGATTCTCGATACCGATACCTATCAACAAAAAAACGGAATGGCCATGGAAGAAATTAACACCCGAACACAATTAGCAGTAATTTTATGAAATATCGGGGTTAAAAAGTAAGTTAATATACCATAGTGAGTCTTCACGATAGATAACGAAACCCGAATACAATTAGGTAAAATGTATGAAATATCAGTGATAAAACATAATTTAAGTACCACAGTGAATGTTCGCAAAAAAAATCGATGCCCGAATACTATTTGTGCCAATTTTATGAACTACCATTTATTTTTATTTTATAAATTTTATGATTGGTGAAATATTGTTTAAAATAAAATGACAAATGTCGGCAAAAGAATACGACGTTTGAATATTATTAACACTAATTTTATAAAACACCGGCGTCAAAACTTAATTTAAATTACAACGTCTAAGGTCTGCGAAAATGTTATTTAGATGACAGTTGAAAAATTCGGAAAAAGTGGAAATTAAATGTTGCTATTTTCTGGAATGAATAACAAGTAAAACAAAGGCATCCCTTCGGGACTCCCACAAAAATCTTAAATCACAGGTAACGTAAGTCCCAAAAATGTCCAAAACGTTTTACCCGACCTAAAACAAATAGAATTATTACTTTAAATACTTTTGTTACCGATCTATAAAATTTGTTACTTTTCGTTACACTAGACACAATAATTCTATAAATAGACAAGATAACAAACGAATCCATAAGTTGTTGACCTTGAGCCTTCTTGACTTCTTGTGTACATATAACAGCCTACGCATGAATAAAAATAAAACAAGAAGCGTTTACTTAACAAAGGAAACAATTGCCTAAACATTTTACTGGGGAAAATGTCTACATACATCAGATTAAGAATGTTTTACATTTTTCCCTACTGATATTTATTGTTAAATGCTGAATTGAGTTAAAATACAGAGGATGCAATCACAAATACTGGAGATTACATTCGCAGATTATCCGTCCTAAATACGAGAACGGGCAGGTCTGACAACTGAGTATTTCTTGGTATCGGTATCGAGTTTTGACTATCGATTCTCGATGCCGATACCAAAGCTAAAGTATCGGTGGTATCGAGAATCGACCCATCCCTAATATTAACTAATCCTTAACAATGCTATCTGCAAGATTCTATATGACCCGAGACAATTGACATCATTATATTCAGTCAGTGTTATATAAAATTGTAGGTAATATTGGATTTTTATTGTTGTAGTACGATTGCTCTTTATTATAATTTAACTCTTTACCTGCAATGCCGTTTCTTGGGCATGACAAGTACTGCCAAGGTTGATCAAAATGTTCCGTAGGCTTTGATTATTTTCCCTGTTATACAGACATTTATATAAAACATTGTGCCTTCGCTAATATCAAAGGTAGAATAATACTTTTGGTCTCAGTTCGTTTGGAATTGAAAGTACTAAAATTATGTTTTACTACCATGTTTTGCTGTTATTTTACTGTAACTGAAAAGTTTAACCCTACAAGTGGTGAACGTCGCAATTTACGACTAATACGCTGTTCTGTCAGTGGCAGAGTCGTAATTCACGACGCATTAAACAGCTGTTGGAAAGCTATTGATTTCTAATCAACCAATAAGCGTATAGCAATGAGATTCACACAGTTCGATTCAGAAAACCCTCTTCTATCTTTCAGTATCGATTTTATAATGTTTGACATTTAGTTTATTATTTTTGCTGGCTGTAAAGTAAGTGAATTCCGAAGGTCGCGCCATTCAGGTCGTTGACAAGTTACTGGCATTGTTGTTTTGTTTTTGTAACCTAAAATGAATCGTGATGAACTTTGTTCAATGATAGTGATACCATAAACTGCATCATTTTTGGAGACCTACAAAGGCTGGAAGAAAGAGGAAAGCCTCATCAAGTGATTCTGACTAGTTTTGTGCCTCGGTACATATTTTCGGATTTTGGGCTATAACTTTATTTTTGTACATAGGACTGTGTAAGAACTATACATTTTTTAACTCCTATCTAAATTTGGAACATTTTGTATATAATGGTTTTTTAATATAATATTTTTTTATAATACTTAAATTGTGCAAAAAGTGAAAAATAATTTGAAAAAATCCGAATTTTTACATTTCACACACTGGATCCAAATAAAAAAATAGGTACATAAATTTTATATTTGTATCATTAAATGGAGTACTTTATTCTGAAAACAATGATATAAAAAGTCCATATTTGTACTATATTGTATATTTATTATGATTTTTTGAAAAAGTTACTGCAAAGAGTGCCATTTGAAAGTTATACTTAACCACTTGTAGGGTTAAAAAACGAAATTATTTATATACAATTTTAATTTAGGACTTAACAACTATGCGAAACAAACATTTTTGATTCGTTGAAAACAATTCCTGAAAATGTTGTACCAAAATATTAACTTTAAAAAATGTACGAGGTATGGCTAGAAAAAAACGGGATGTTTGGTGTAACTCTTTTTATTATATTTCCTTTACAACTTTCACGTTACCCCCTTCAATATACCCCCTTCCACTATCAATTTCCATTTGAATTTTCCACTGTTCAAAACAGTGTTTTAAGTCATTTTCTGAAAGCATGTTCATGGTCTCCGTGCTTTTTCCTTCACAGTTTACACTGTATCAAACCTGGTTCCTTTCAAAACTTCCTTCACTTTCGTAAACATAAAAAAGTCGCACAAAGCTAGTTCTAGTGAGTAGGGTGCATGTTCCAACACAGTGATCCCATGTTTGGCCAAAAATGATTTCACAGACAGTGCAGTGTGAGCTGGGGCGTTGTCCTGATGAAGCGTCTATGACTTGTTCTTCCACAACTCTGGTCGCTTTCTTCTAACTCGCTCACGGAGAGTGGCTTGAACCTCAACATAATATTCTTTATTCACTGTTTGACCTTCAGTAACCCAATTTACATATAGAATTCCATGGATGTATAAAAAAAACAATCTCATGGCCTTGAATTTTGATTTGGACATTCGAGCTATTGATTGGTCATGGTTGTGACGAATCATGGTAAAAAAACCATGATTCATCACACGTAATTACTCTTTCCAATAGTTTAGGGTCTTTCTGAAGATATCAGAACAAATTTCCATCCGAAAGTCATTTTGTTCAGGCATGAGGATTCTGGGTACTATTTTGGAACACACTTTTCTCGTGTTGAAATGTTCATGTAATATTTGTCAAACTGATTCTTTTTCGATTCCTATAGTCTCGGCAACTACACGGATACTCAAACAGCGATCTTGACGGATGAGATTGGCTATTTTCTCAATGTTTTCATCCGTTTTCGAAGTTGAAGGACGTCCTGGGCGTGGATCATCTTTGATATCTTTTCGCTATTCTTTGAAACTTTTATGCCACTCAAAAACCCATGTACGTGACATATATGACCCCATACACTTGTTGTAAGAGAAAATAGGTCTCTGTTGCGGATTTACCGAGTTTCACTAAAAATTTCACATTGACATGTTGCTTAACTAAAACGCCTACCATTTTTCCGACAAGCGGCAGATACACAGTGTGACACTAACGAAGGCTGTGGGGATGTCAGACGACTCGGCTATATGGTGTTTGACCTTGAGGCTCACGCCGTTTATCTCACAGAAAACCAGTGCCGTTATTTTCTAGCCACACCTCGTACCCTATTTTAGTCACCAAGTACAACATTTTTTAGAACTAGCAATTGATAACACTAAGACAACTGTTTTAGTAGCACTAGTTTTTAATTTATAATAATAAGACCCCACAAAGAAATTCGTTAAAGAATTAAATTCTGCCATCAATAGATGCACGTCATTGTTGGATGGCTCCACCAGACGATATTTAAAACCGATCAATGCCTTCGCTCCTCAGTTCACAGGTCTGCCCAAAATACATAAAGACAATATCCCAATTCGTCCATTAATTAACTATACAACCGCACCAGGCTACAGGACATCAAAAAAACTGATAAAACATAACATCGTTTTACATAATAACTACAGTGTTTTAATAAGCATCGATTTTGTTGAAAAAACAAAACACTTAGACGTATTTCACAGACATAAACTAATTTCGTTTGATATAGTGAATCTTTACACTAACGTACCTGTCCAAGAAACTATTGACATCTTGAAAAATAATTTAATCAGCTATAATAAGCTCAGCACATCACAAATTGACGAACTCCTGTTATCACTTAAGGTCGTCTTAAACCAAAATTATTTTACATTTTATGATAATTTTTTCGTGCAAAACGAGGGTCTCGCTATGGGTTCACCACTATCCGGACTTTTGGCGGACATATTCTTGAACCATTTAGAAAACGAATTTATTATGTCTGATCACAACCCACATAAAACAAAAATATTATTTTATACAAGATATGTTGATGATACTTTTCTCGTGTTTGATGGCATTTTACGTCAGGCGGAAATATTAAAACTTTATTTCAACAAAATCAACCATAAAATGCAATTCACTATGGAGACTGAAATAGATAATAAAATAAACTTTCTTGATTTGACTATGACCAAGGAATATGATAAACTAAAATATAAAATTTACCGAAAATCTACCACTACAGATACCACCATTCACGCAACATCACACTATCCAATATCACAAAAAATGTCAGCATACAACTGTTTCATACACCGCCTTCTCAACATACCATTGCATAAACACGACTTCAACGATGAATTGGAAACCATTAAATATATAGCCCAAGCGAACGGATACCATGAATCAATGATTAAAAACTTTTGCATAATCATATAAGAAATAAACAGAACCCCATCACACGGTCTAAGAATAAGAATAAAAAATTCGTATCCATGGAATATTCTAACACCGTTCCGCATATGGTGAAAAATACATTGGCGAAATATGATATTACCGTCACTTTTCGCACCAACAATAATATTCAAAAATTATTACGACCCAAACGTGTAATTCCAACCGAAAAGAAGTCGGGTGTTTACAGAATTAATTGTGATGATTGTGACAGTATTTATGTGGGACAGACGTGTAGGGCATTCAAAGACTGTTTTAATGAACATTTGCCGTATAAAAACAAGCATAAATTAAAATCTAACTTTGCTCAACATTTAATTGATAATAATCATTCATACACTAATTTCGACAAAAATCTGGTTCCACTTCATATTTGAAAAAAAAGTAGACTTTTGAACGCCTTAGAAGAATTCGAAATTATAAGGAGTTTAATAAAAATCCATGTAACTTATAAACGATCAGCTGGATTTTAAAAGTAATAGTTTATATGATACAGCTCTAGGCTATTTTAAACCGGTTTTCTAACTACTACATTTCGTTTGACTGTTTACTACAGTGTACCATGAACCACACTACGACCTACACAATAAATAATTGTCCGGCACAATTAAATGTTTTTTTTTTTTAAGTTTTTAAAAGTGTTGTAACTGTGGTGTTTTTGTGTGTTTTTTAAACGTGTTATGTGTTTTATTGTGTTTGTGTAAGTGTACTTGACAGTGGGATTGTTGTCCCGAAACGCGTCGTAACATTCGAACGACCAAAAAAGTCACAAGACGGACCAATTAAAGGTAATATTTAATATTATTATTAATATATTATCCTATATAATATTATAATAATTAAATAAATAATAATAATCTAGCTTTGATATTAGCAAAGGCACAACGCTTTATGTAAATGTCTGTAAAAAATGCAACAATGGCTAGGTGCCCAGCGCAATGTCAAGTTCAGTCGACCTTGGAGGCACTTGGTGAGTCCTAGTAGAAATGTGTTGTTTTAATATGAATTATCACTTCCTAACCTCTTTATAAGTTTACCGTACAAAGAGGTTTAGCGTATAAAAATGAATGACGTAACAAAAGACTGATTATATCGGCCATGGTACTGTTCAGAGAAACTGCTAGATCCGATTTGGTCTGCTCGTGGTGGTTTTCAGACAACTTCCTGTGACCGGCCCTTGACATTTTCTTCAGACATTTTCTTAAAGACGATTAGATCAGCCTGTGAAGGTCAAAGGGATAAATAATTAAATTATTATGAAAACACAAAAGGCGAATGGAATGTCTTCTTACATTTTAAATGCATTGATGTTTCAAAAAATGATTGTTTTGCTTTTAGATTGTGTGTATGTCTGCAATAACTTGTGGTACAGTTTATCAACTTGCAAAACCAAACCTAGTCAAGAAAGGGAAAAAGAAAAAAGATTCAGAAGGGAATGGAAAACCTAAAGTAAGTTATACATATAATACAAAACATATTGGTGGGATTGCCATCTTTTAGAATGCATTTTGTATTATCATATGAATGTAATAATTCATTTAAAACAGTATGCATATTTCCTGTAAAGACTAATTTTCTCTATATAAGAAAACTAAATGTAGTACTAACCGGTTTTGTCTGTAATAAAATAAGAAACTTCCAAGAATTCATAAATTTGTAGAAAAGAAATTTTTTGTTTAAACAAAAATAAAAGCGGACCAGAATGGCGGCCAGTTTAGTCTTTTTGATAAATTAATAGTAAAACATAAAATTTTAGACTTATGCTGCTGGAAAGCTTGAAGTTCCTTCTTTGTAAACCTTCAATAATATGTGAGATTAGTTGAATTTGAATTTTTTAAATTAAACAGTAACTCCACACCAACCTGCCACTCTAGGCAGGGGTTTACTCGTAATTTTTCCAGTACCGGAACGCTGCTGAAATTGACCGGAAGTTACGAAAGGGGTTTCCGGAAATTTTTTTAAATGTTCACTTCTATAACCCCTACTTTAACCCTTTTAACCCCGGACCAAAAAATTTGAATTCCAAAATGTGTATACAAACAAACCACTACCACAAAAATACCAGAGCCTTAAGAGGCATTTTACAGAGTTTTGGTAAAAAATTCATAACTTTGTTAATATGTGTGCTATTGTTATGAGTGAGGTCTTAAAATGTTAGGAATAAAATGTATTACACAATAAAAACGTTTTTATAATTATTAAAAAAATTTTAACCCACACCTAAATAATAATAAATAAAATAAAAACGATTTTTGGGAGCCTTTACAAAAAAAAGGAAGACAAATTTATCAGTGGGAAGCTATATCATTTCATTCTAAATATATTTTTCTGTATATAAAAAAAAATTGTCTTTCTAAATCAAATTTCAAACTTTTAAACCATTTCTATAATTTTATGCCACATGTAAAATGAGATATAGTTTACCAAATAAATAACTAAGGAAAAATTTCAGAGACACATACTATTTTAAGCAAAAACTTCGCAAAATGTCTCTTATT
This sequence comes from Philaenus spumarius, assembly GCA_018207615.1. NCBI lineage: Eukaryota > Metazoa > Arthropoda > Insecta > Hemiptera > Aphrophoridae > Philaenus > Philaenus spumarius. Next base: position 45,952 of record JAGFPH010000315.1, read on the forward strand.
ATTCAAAAGCCTTTATCAAAAATTTAAATCCTCGGTAAAAGACCGTGAAACCTAAACACATTTTATGCATTTCTAAAAGTAAAAATAAAATACAGAACACAATTCTTACAAAAATACGTTTATTTCTCAAACTCGTTTCAACGACAAAGTCGTCATCTTCAGTGTCACATCAGT
>JAGFPH010000315.1:54547-64622 GCA_018207615.1 Philaenus spumarius
AATGCTAATAACTCTACAACGAAGGCATCTATCAAAAAACGGTTTGCGCCATTGTTTTTCTTTTGAAATTTCACATTGAGATGATGTGTCATATGACCATCATCTCATTTAAAATAGTAAAGTTAAATCCAATATGGCGGAACCAAGATGGCGGACAAAAAATTCAAAACCACCAAAAAGTAGGATTTTTAAAACTGTAAAGGTTAGCATAAGTTTCTACCGCCAAGAACGTCCCAGTTGCGCTATATAAAGCCGTTTCCATACTTAAAAATCACCCTGTATATATTATATATATATGATTTTTAATGACACCCCAAAACGTGTTCTGGGGACCATGATTGGTGCTCATTTGCTATTCCCGATCTTGGGTCTTACCATAAGGGCCACTGCAATAGCTCATTTTTCCTACGGAAATTCGCTAATAATTGATTTTAAACAATGATGCGTTTCAAAATGGCTGATTTTAAACCTAAATTACTCAAAAACCGTAAATTTTAACAAAAGTTAAGACTTTTTTTTCTAGCCCTTTTGATTCCTTATCGGATAGTGTAACTGTCAAAACAATTGATGAAGGATAATAGCTAAGTTAAAGATAATGACAGCAAGTACATAAAATAATGCTGTGTTTACTGTGTTGGTATAGGATGCCGTGTTGAATAAACCAATTATTACGCATAACTCAACTATTATCCTTCATCCCATTATTTAAAAGTGAAACCGTCCGATAGGGAATCAAAAAGGCTACAAAACAGATGTCTTGGCATTTTTTGTTAAAATATACGGTTTTTGAGTGATTTGGGTTTGAAACTTTCAAATAGTCGCCATTTTGAAACGCATGATTGGTTATAATTGATTTTTTTTTTTAAGATATATCAATGTTAGGTTAAACTTCATGCCAAATTTGAACTCAATTAGTAAAACATTTCTCTAGTAATGAATTATTTTGTAAAAAAACAAAATGGCGGATATCTGGAAAACGAAGCATTTCCTAACCTATGTTTATAGGAACTTTGTTCTTTATTTTCACTAGTAGGACACGTCCTGAAAGTTTTTCCGTTTCTTCCTGAATCACTCTGTATATATAATTTTTAATGACACCCCAAAATGTGTTCTGGGGACCATGATCGGTGCTCATTTACTACTCCCAACCTTAGGTCTCACCATAAGGATCACTGCAACAGCTCATCTTTTCTATGGAAATTCTCTAATAATACCAACCTTAAATAAACATTACCACCGTTTTAAAGAAAGAACCGATTTTTCATGCTTTCGAGTAAAGAAACTAAATCGTAAACATAAAGGTCAAACACATAAAACACAAAGACATAATGAGTATATTTTTATTGGTATTTTAGACTTTTGTATCACATACTATAATAGTTTCATTTTGGATAAGGTCCCCCGAATCACTATATCACAAGGTTAATGCAATATTACCTGCTTTTTCCGTCAAGTCATCCACTAGTCGCACTTCAGCGGTTTCGGACGTTTTCAATCGTCCATCATCTGGTGTAAAAATTCGTTCACATGAGGTGGTCAAACATTAACACATTGTTACAACACATACTCAACAAACAACACACACCATTTAGTTTGTAGTTGCCCGCACGGGTACTAGGTTAGAACTAACCGATGCGAAGTCCTAAATCAGTGGGCATTGCCCCTCCCACACGGCCACTCCAATCGCTCCACCCTAAGGATGGCTCTGGTCCCCGTTCGGAAGCACATAAACCATAGTGCACGCCAGTGCAAAATCTGTATGACATTTGACGAAGAGCTAGCTTCCGATAAATTTTATTATGTTTTTTGTGTCGTGTTATTTAGTGTGTTCAGTGTTGTTATGTGTTTTATTTAAGTGTTGAGTTCCTACACCTGATGAAACCGGCTGTGAACGGCGAAACAGCACTTTAATGTATGTAGAAATTAAAAGAATTGCTTTGACTACTATAAAAGGTAATTATCTATATTATAAGATGACCCTCTTGTTAGATGATGAATCATCGCCAGCTACGCTTTGGTAACAGGCAACACTACTGCAACTGTCCCGTGTACAATTAAATTGTGCTACACTCTTGTTTGTGTTCTGACAATGGAAACATTGTGTTTGTAATGTACAGTGGGACTCTACTGTCCGCATAACTAGATGATGAATCATCGCCAGTTATGATTCGATAACAGGCAACAGTAATGCACTTATCCATTGTGTTCTGACAATGGAAACATCGTGTGTAAAGATGAAAGTGAGTTGTTAAGAAGATTGCTGCTGAGTTCGAAGGGACTTTGATCGTCTCTGATCAGAAGAAAAATTTTCCACAAAGTAAAGAAGTTCTACAAAATTTATTGAGTCTTGCTGACCATGGTTTCACCAGCGACGACATTGACAAGGCAGTGTAATTCAGACTTAGGAACATATAGAAAACAGGCATATACATATTACGATGGAGAACAGCTGACAAACAAAAGTAAAGGGTGTGGTGGGTGTGGGAGAGCTATGGTTTCCAATTCTTTAAAAACTCATTTAGTGACAGACTTTATAAATATTGTTAATTTTAAGATTCTCCATGTCATTGAAAAAAGTAGAAAATTAAATTAATTAAAAATTAAGACATTATTTTGTAAAGACTCCAACCTTGTACTAAATGATCAGGTAGAATTCATGTCAAACTCACACTTGCTTAAACCATTGTCTTCTCTAAGACAATAGTTGGCCATAAGTCCTAGTTTATCTGACTTAACGGGTTCTACTGTATATCATCTTGCAAGTCGAGCTCGATATTTATGTAGAAGAATCCTATCATATGACTGCCAAACAGTCAAAGTATAACTTATAAGTCATGTTAAATTAGACGCACAACACTCACACGGCTGGTACCATAGTGTTACAAAATGACAAAATAAAACAAAAAAACGCAGTTTTCTATGTTAGAATTTTTTCAAAAGAAAGCTGTTGTGTTCAACTTTCAAACAATAGTTAGACAGAATTATCCCTTACGAAAACTGCATATTATGTTGAACGAAGCGCATATATGGGTCGCCTACAGACCTCTGAAGAAACAGTAGGTAGAACTTAAACCGTGTATGAACGTAGTCGTAAGAAATCTATGTACTGAGCTAGTTGGGAAATACACAACTTACAGTACATGCTGCAAAAGCACCAATTGTGAATTAACTATTGTTTTTTGTACTTTTAATTCTGGACTATTGCACCATTCTTATCGAATTGCCTTGTATTTTAAAATAATGTTTATATAATTTAGAATGTTTTTAGTTAAATATGTACAACACAGACTTTAATGAATTTGCAGATGTGGCATATACCAAACTTCTATATAAAATTTTGGTGTACAATTATGCCAAGGCCACACCGGAAGTGAGCTACCTCAATAGTGACGAGGCGAGTCACGTGGTTACATAGTGACTCACCCTGCTAGTCACCTACGAAACAAACTCGTCTGTTCTTTCAAGTGACAGGGTGACAACTGCATTGTACAGTGGTTAATTCCTATTTTAGTTTAACAGAACAAAGTGTAGTTACTAGGTGCCCCACGAGGACTATGTGGCCACTTGTACCCAGGCTCCAAGTAACTAGATAAATTCACAAGTCTCCAGGCACCTAGCTAGTCTCCTCCAGTGTGGCCTTGGCATTATTGTTTGTTCAGAAATTAACAAACAATTTGTACATATACAATAAATGTTTAAAATATTAAATTAAAATATTAGAAAAATGTAAAAATATAAGCAGTTTTAATACCAAGGCATAGCCATCTGTACAGGTCATAGTTTTTTAATAACTATATAGACATTATATATCACAACTTTTTTTATTGCTATATTTAAAATATTAATTTCTGTTTTAAAGAAAAAAATTGAGGTGAATACATAGTGGCTTACAAGTCAGTTTCCCCATTTGTGAAAATGTTGTAGTGAATTATTTATTACTGCAAAGAAATGAAAGTTGAAATATAACACCTGTTGTTGGTACAGCTTGGTTAGCTATGTTGCAATAGCATATGTTTTCACAACAACAAAAATTTGCATATTTTACAGATACTTTTTTTCAACTGGGGAAACTGAGTTATAGCCCTTTCTGTACAATGGTGTTTATCACCTAAAACCTAAAAACGCACCACGCATTTAATGCTTGTACATATTTTAAAAAAATGTCATGGTTTATTTACAGCCAGTATGAAATTGTAGTAAAAACAAATCAAATTAATTAATAACAAATTTTCAATTTGTATATATTTTGTTGTTGTTGTTGTTTGTAAGCGAAAAACCTGGGTGGTTATCATCGCTTTTAAAAAATTACTGCATTAAAATATACAGTAACAATGTTCTAAAGCATGCTTATTAAATCAATCTTAAATTTCAATAATTTGACATTTAATATATAAGAAATAAAAATAATAATTTAAAGTTATTGTGTAGTGATAGCTGATATACTTTGTACTGTGAAAGCAGACCATTTGTCTGAGTAAAAGATCGGGCTTGGCAACACTCGTAGCCAATCCGTACTCTGTAAATAATATTTACTTAAAGGGGTAAAATTTACAACATGCCTCGTCACCACATTGTGACAGAGGTGTCACGTTATGAGCAAGAAAATGTTCTATACTGTAATTATGTTTAATCATGTTATTAAATATACTAGTGGACCCAGCAATGCTTCGCTATTGCTTGATTATATCTTTTTGTTTGTAGTGACCATATGTTCTAAATAAAATGTAAATTGTGTGCTTAAGACCACACGGGAGAAGTGTAAACTTTTTAACAAAACTTGCGAAATGAGGAAGCACACAATTTACATTTTTAGGTTAAGCCTAACCTAAAATTAATTATTAAAGATTATATATTCGAATCAACTGTTTTATCTGTTATTTTATTTTATTGGTTGCTATGGTAATGAATGTAAATACACTCAAGAAACATGTGTTGGTCCATCAGTCTAGGCCTAACCTAAAATATTTTGTGTTTTTAATTTTATGTATTTCTGATGCATTATTGTATAAAAATATTAGCTTTCTGCACTTCTTCACCATTTAAACTTTAACTGTGCCAAATTTCATACTCCTCCGTCCGTGTAATTTTCGTAAAAAGAGTTACAAAGTTTTTGCTTCACGTATTAATATATAGATTAAATCAAAGTACATTTGAATTAATATTTAACAAAGTTTTTACTCGACAAGGTAAAATTACACGATTTCCTTATTCCCCTATTCTAATGCTTTTACCGGAAAACCTGAGAGTCACTTTGGTTCTATATTTATCCAAAAAAACTTCATGAATTATTGCATATCAGGATTCATATAAAATAATAGCAAAACTCAAAATTTTCAGTCTTCAATAAACTCCAAACGATAAATATGTTATCAGCAGGGAAGCTTGTTGTAAGATTAAAGTGTTAAATATTTTTGTGTTAAGACCAGTGTTTTTCAACCTGTGGGTCGCGACCCTCAGGGGGACCACAAAGGTGTAATGGGGGGGGGGGGTCGCTGTTGCAAGCTAGGTAAAATAAAAAACAAGTGTAGGTCCTACACTACAATAAAAATACAACAATTTCAGAGGAAAGTTTATTTTTAAATATAGGTTCTACAATCTACTCTGCATTGAAGATACAGCAATAATTTCAGTGAGAAGGCTGTGCCTGTTTATTTTTCAATAATAATCTCAAAACTTCCCTTTCCAGCTCCGGATATTCTTCTTTTCTCTTCATTCGGAAGACGTCAATCTTGGCAAAAAACAAAAAAATTATGATGCAAGGGGTGTAGATCTGACATAAACATGAAGATGAAAGGATAAGATTTTTTCTGCTAATATCTGCGAAATCCTTTGAGCTACAGACAAAATTTTAAAAACCGTGTTTGTCATTAACAATGTAATTCTTTTTTTGAAGTTAGCGGTTTTTGAGATATTTGACATTAAACATTTAAATGGCCGCCATTTTGAAAATATTTGGAAGAATGAGTACAGTAGTTAACGATTACGTAAAAAATATATGTACACCAAATTTGAGGTCAATATCTTTTCTACTTCCAAAAATATTAGGTATTTTGTAAAAAAGACAAAATGGCTGATAACTCAAAAACAAAGCTTTTCCGGTCCTGTGTTCATAGGAACAATTTTGCTTTTTATTTAGGTCCCATGTCATCTCCTGAAGTTGTGCCAACCCCTCGCAAAACACCCTGCATGTTAGAATTTTTAATTATTGTAGATGTATTTAATGAAAAATGAGGGGGATATTAAAGTTAGATTAATTCTTTGGATAATCGCCTCCCACTGCCTAACAGCACCAAATACGTCTTATTTGAAATCATTGATATAATTTTATTACGTCCAGGGGGTCGCGAGATTTTTTACTTGTAAAGGGGTCGCATATTCAAGAATGTTGAAAAACACTGGTCTAGACCAAATTAGAAACCGAATGTTCACTAATTGTAACAGCCAGATACTGTGTATGGAAAATGATAAATCAGTACAGTAGAACGATAAATATCCAGATTAATTAATTGTGGATTGGACCGCAACTGTGCACTCGCTGTAAGTGTATCGGTGTATGTATGGTTTTTAGTTTTGGTAAAATAATTCAGTTTACTCTAACATCTCTAAAGTGGCATGTAAGCTATTTCTCATGGGTATTTTCCATGAACAACTAATTTCATAAGTTGAAATAATTTGTATCTATAATTTGTAGGTTAGGTTTTTGTTTAGGAGTAGACCTAAGTGATGCTAGATTTTTAACCTTTATTATATCTCCTTTTATACAATGAACTTAATTGAGGTTATTTGATTGAAGAATTTAATATTATTTACCATGTAAGCTTTGAGGTTATGATTAATCCTCAAATATTTGTGTGGAGGAAGGAAGGAGGTTCGTGAGCGAATCCGAGTAATATAAAAAAACGACATCAGTCGCATAAAACAACCGTTGTTCTCAACATTTGGTATTTGTCTTATCTATAGCAGCATTGTAACTTTTAGTTTTGCTGGTGTTCATTATTGCCTGTCGTATTGTAATTTTGTTAGATTTTTTAAATGGAAATAGTGTTGTGTGTAGGGTACTGTGCTTTTATGTTTAGTTGCGGGAATGATAGTATCTCAGTAGGCAATGCGGTTACGTCGTACGCTAGGGCTTGACACTTTGAATCTGGCTATTGATGTTGGCTATTTTCACTCCTCCGTTCTTTATAGTCTCAGGGCTGCTTTTTCAATCAAGGTTTAAACTCAAGATTATCTTTCTCTTATATCAATCTGAGTTTCAACTGCCATCTTAGTTTAAACTTGAAATTAAGTTAAAACGTAATGAATGGGAGTTTAAAGCAAAAAATGTCTCCTTAGTAACCACACTCAAATTTATTTATTTATTTAACAACAATAATTAAATAATAATTAACAACATAATTTTCCATAACGGAGATACGTTACATATTCCTGAAGAGAAAAGATAAACTTTTCTGTGTACAGGTAGCTAGAAACAAAAACTATGACTAAATCTATATACAAAGCAAAAAAGACAAAGAAAAAAGAAAAGAACATAGTAAACAAAAATATTCCAAAATAAGCCATACATTACAGAGTTGAAATATAATTCTGATACAAAATACAATTCCGTTTAATATAATTCATTATTTTATTTTTTATGATTTATCAGATCCACTAATATCTTTCTTTATATAGGGTTTTTTTTTTAAGGCGAAAAACCTAGGTGGTTATCATCGCATATCTTTACATAAATTTGGTAAAGAATTGAAAAGTTTAGTTGCAACATATTATATACTACTTTTCCTATAAAGTTTTTTTATTATGTTTAGGTAACAGTAAATCCTTATTTCTAGTTCTGCTATTTGAATTTTTATAAGTAGTACAGAGGTCTTTATAGTGAGACATAATACATTTGGTAAAATACAGTTGTTGTAACGTAGGTATGTTATTAGTATTAAGCAATTTTATGAATTTATTTTGTAGTTTAATTAATTGCTTTAGTTCAGACTTTTACACACCACTCCAGGTAACCAAACCATAATTTAGACTATATACATACATATGCATAATATATTGCAATTATTGTTTACAATAAATTAAAGAATTCGGATGTATTATTTGTTCTTTATTCTATAATATAAATGCGTGTGATATATCTTTGTTACAGTTATTAAATTGTTGTTAAAGTATGTAATTATTTAATAATTGAAGAAACTTTAGATATATTTACTAGTATAGATGTTAAAAATTACTCTGAGGAAGTTGAAGACCAGCTACGATTAGAAAAAATATTGATAATTTTAGTGAATGTATAGACAAAGACTTTTACAACCGATTTTGGTTTAAAATACCACTGCTGTAAGAGTGTTAGGCAAAATTAACACTTTTAGTGCTGAGCACGGTTAAACCCTCAAAACATGTTCTTCCCTGTGACTGAGCGCGGGTAAACCCGTAAAACGTGTTCTTCCCTGTGACTGGGCACAATTTTAACCAATTTCCAATTTTTTTTTTTTTTTTTTTTTTTTAATACAACTGTGGGGATGTGCTATTCAAACTACTAAAGATATATTGCAGTGAAATTTGTATCACAATTTCTATAAATATTAATACAAACTTTAACACAGGGATTATTTGATATTGCTATTATTTTATTATTTACAAAATTATAAAACCTTTTAACTCATAAAAAAGGGATTTTACAACAACAACAAAATCATAACTTTGAAATGTCTAATTGAAAAATCCCTACGTTGAAGTATAAATGAATAAATGTACCAAAAACCATTTTGCTAACTAAAACAGTCTTTGAAAAAAGTGTGCACAAAAACTGCTGATTTAACATTGTAATGATAGGACTTTCCGTGTCCCCTTAAGTGAGTTTGAACCTTGGTTGAAAATGGCCGTTAAGTTGTACATAATTTCTTAACTACCTTTTAAGCCAAATTTAAAGTACATGTCTCTTATTTTTTCAATATTAAGAAACATTGCCGTGCATTGAATTAGGATAAGATTTATTATAGCAGTAATTATGGTACAGTAAACATTGTATCATAGTAAACAATTTAATAAATGAAATCACACCGGCTGTTACTACAAAGTTATTATTTATTTATAATTTAGCTAATAAATTCACTATTGAACCACGTGTTTAAAATTTAAAACAAAATTTACTATTTCTGCTGAGGTTTTTCATGAACAAAATAAAATGAAAAATATATTGTGACACAGATTCTACCTGTTAACTAGGAATACAAAAATACATAGTAATACCAATTTTGTAACACAACCCTATTGCGATTTAAAAATGTATTCTATCCTTACATATAATAAAATCGTTAATAAATTTATATTACCTTTTTCGGTACGTCAAACTAATCCACTGTTTATTATTATACGATTACTGAAGTTTCATGATATGGCTCTTCGGCGAACGGTTCGAGACTGGCTAGTTTATTACTAAACCATTATCTATCTTGGGTCGTCAGTTCCTTTCTTTGCATCTTGATAACCCTGTTGTATAAGGTATTGGAGTTATAACACAATAAGTGAGTGTTTTTCTTAAACTTTTTAGTTGACCCACTTTTTAAACATCTGTAGCTTTTCAACGGTAGGTTTTAGGAAAAATGTGAGACTACCTTGGCGATTGGAAATTTAATTCTCTCCAACTTTCTTATTTACATATTTTCTCCAACACGATGCAAGGGGTTATAAATGCAAAAACCCATTAATAATTTTTGTTCATAATTATGCTTTGAGGTTTTTTCCGCTGTTATTGTACGTGGATAATGCCGCATGTACAGCTAGTCTAATTATAAAATCAGCAAAACTAAAATGTACTTTGGTACTATAGGCTTATACCAAATAATAACTATTTATGTTAAGACGTTTTCAATATATTTCCTTCTTAATTGCACCTTGTACATATAATTGGAATAAAAATTGAACTTGGCTTGTAAGAAGTTATTTCTAAGCATAATAAAATTAACGCATAAATTTATCTTTTAGAAATCATCAGAGTTATAGTTTATTTGTTGTAGAAATTAAGATGGTGGATTTGTTTGAACAATTAAAATATTTTTGTGAGAATTTGTGTACA
>JAGFPH010000315.1:64632-103775 GCA_018207615.1 Philaenus spumarius
CTACTGGGCTTGGTTTGTTTTTAATTAGGAATTTATCCTTCCATAACGGTTCTGTCACAAGTTGGTACGTGTCATTTTTTGGCAATCGTGTTTCATCTATAATTTTCTAAATTTGTAAGATATCTAAATGACATTTGAAGGAGATGACATTTGAAAGAGGAAGGTCAAAGTATTAAAACAGTTTGAGCAGAATTAAAATTAATGCATCCCAAATCTCAATTGAAAGTAAGATAGCTAGGTATTATTGCTATATATTCTTGGAAAGGACAAGAAATGTCAAATCTAATTATGTGTTTACCAATTCTGTCTATCGGTTGACTCCAACAGTGAAGTGGTTACAACGTGCATCACTGAAGATAGCGTCATCATTGTTAAAACCCGTTTTAATGAGTAAGTAAACATATTATTGTGAAAATCTAGTTTATTCTATCAAGTACAGTAGACTCCTGATTATCCACTACCGGATTAACCACGATTGCAAAAGAAAAGAAATACAGTAAAAATCAAAAGCATTAGAGCGACGAGTGAAGTTAAGTTTAGCTCGTAAAGGCCCATCATCTCAGCCAAAAATAACCTATAAAACTGCCCGCCACTACGTAGAAGGACTATTAGACTTCTTGGAAGGTGAACAGGATACAACGCTATGTGATCTAATGGTGTTGAGAAAAATCCGTTCAATTATTATTGTAAAGATGGAATCAAATGCAAAGAAACAAAAATCAATATAGGACTTTTTCCATACACAATGAAGTTAACACAGTATTGAAAGTTAACATTTTGTGTTTGTTTTTATATGTTTTTTTCTAGTAATTTGTAAAATACAGTATGTATGTTTGTGTGAAACTACTGTACATAATTTTCCATTATTAAAAGATATGGAATACTCTATTTAAAGTGTTATTATTAAACCTTTAGTAAAATCTAATTATGTAAGCACTTACTTTATTTTACTTTCACAGTAGTTTTTTGGATTATTTTTTTGATTATCCACGAAAGCTGAGCCACCCATTATCTTGGATAATCTGGAGTCTACGGTATAGCATCTCACAAGTCAAGCTCAATATTTATCAATGTCCTTAATTAATTGTAAATCTGAAGGATTAAGTAACACTTTGTTTAAAATGCATTATGTTGATGGAAAACTAAGAAATGCCTCGGTCGGCATAAAAATTGCTTTTCTTGCGTGCCTTAGTTGTGATAGAGTTTCCCTGCAACGTTTTCTTTTACTCCACCATGGAGCAGCAGACTGGTATAGCGTTTAAAGGCGCTCATCCAGTGTGCTGCTGTTGGAACCTCCAACACAATTGCGTAAATTTGAACCTAGTTACTGACAGTCTATTTTTTTTTTTTTTTTTTTTTTTGGTTTTGGTATGATAAGCCTCCTCACCACTGCGACCTTTAAGATCTATTGTGGTATACATCCCCTTCTAGTGATCATCCCAGATCCCCTTCAGGTCTCTTACGAAACCAATAAGGGTCCCGGGATCAACACCACGGACCTCTTCCGGGCTAACAAAAGCATTTCCAAGAGCCGTAAATCTTCTCCGCGCGAGAGACTCGCACTCGCACAGCAGGTGTTGAGCCGATTCAGTTCCGAGGGAGCAGAATCGACAAGAGTCTTCCGAGACCAGCCCCATTTTTTTGAGGTGGTATTTGGCCGGGCAATGACCAGTGAGAATTCCCACAATCCGTCTAAGGTTATTCCTACCCAATAATAAAAGCTTCTGTGCTTTTGACTTAGAGAGACAGATAAACTTTTTTGCCTGCCTAAGCCCAGGAGCATTGTTCCAATGTGTGGACCATGTCTTCTCCGTCCAGACTTCAACAACATTTCTCAGATGGCTTTTAGGCCTCCCACAGAAAGGTTCTGGACCAATGAAGGGCTTTTTAGCTCCCACTCTAGCAAGTCTATCTGCTGCCTCATTGCCCTTAATACCTACATGACCAGGCACCCATTTAAGAGTAACTTCATTGAGTCTAGCCATGTCATTCACTACTTTAAAACAGTCCCAAACCAGCCTTGATTCAAAGGCAAATGATTCAAGTGCCTTCAAGGCAGCTTGGCTATCAGAAAGGATGTCAATCCTAGCTCCCTTAATCCCTCTTTTTAGGATTTCACGGGCGCAGAGATCTATCGCAACGACCTCCGCTTGAAAGATTGATGGTAAGGCTCCCATAGCCCTAGATACACTGCACCTAGGACCATAGACTCCTGCACCAACACCGCTGGCCATTTTGGAGCCATCAGTATACCATTCTTGTATATGTCCATGTCCAGCACAATCTGCCTCCTGGAGACCATCTATCTTCACTGTGAAGGAGTGGTCGAAATTAAGTGTCCTTCTCATCACATCCGACACCATAAGGTCCACCTTGATCCCATTAAGCCGACACCATAAGGTCCACCTTGATCCCATTAAGCTCTTGCAATATGGTCAGGTGACCTACCAGATCTCCTGGTTTAAGTTATGGGTCCCCATCATCGCCAGGGCAGATCGCAACGCAACCCCCCCGCACAAAAATGTGCAGAGGAGGCAGATCGAGAAGTACTTCCATAGCTGATGTGGGACAAGAGCGCATGGCTCCACAAATCCCTAGGCATGCTAGCCTTTGTAATTTTTGCAGCCTGTTTTTGGCACCAGACTGTTTGACCTTCTGCCACCATATCAAGGCCGCATATGTGATAATTGGCCTAATAATGGCAGTGTAAGACCATGCAGCCATTTTGGGGGTAATGCCCCATGTTTTTCCATAAAGCTGATTACTAGCCCAAATAGCCCTGGTAGCTTTTTTTAGAACTGCTTCCAACTGAGCATTCCAGAGAAGCCCTCGATCAAGAATTAATCCAAGATATTTAGCCTCCCCCGAAAGCTCCAGTCGGACCCCATTGATGGAGGGGAGTTCTATCATCAGTTTCTTTCTTCTGGTGAAGGGAACAAGTACAGTTTTGGCCGGGTTGATACTTAGGCCCTGCCCCTGACACCAGTTCCAGACCAGATCCAGAGCCTTTTGCATAAGCTCAGATATAGTATCGTCATGTTTACCACGAATAACTATCACAAGATCATCAGCATAGCCAATAGCCTCAAAGCCCTTGACAGCCAATTTGACCAACAGTTCATCAACTACTAAAGACCACAAGAGAGGAGAAATAACACCTCCCTGCGGACAGCCTCTTACGGACTGTGTTACTAAAGAGTCATCTTCATTTTTTACAAAGATTCTTCTTTGAGCAAGCATGGAACAGATCCAATTAGCTGCTCTGGGTTCCACCCCTTTAGAGAGGGCAGCCCTTTTGATGGACGAGAACGAGGTATTGTCAAATGCCCCTGCAATGTCCATAAATGCACATAAGGCAACTTCTCCACACCTAAGGGCATGCTCAACCCTACCCACAAGCTCGTGAAGTGCGGTTATGGTTGACCTACCAACCTGATATGCATGTTGGCTACTATGCAGAGGTTTAACACTCAAGTGAGTACTCCTAATGTGCTGATCCAGCACCTTCTCAAACGTTTTTAAGAGAAACGAAGATAGGCTAATTGGTCTAAAGGATCTTGGCAGATCCATAGCCCTTTGGCCACCCTTCGGGATGAAGACTACTTCCACATCCCTCCAGGAAACAGGAATATAACCTAAATCATAGCTAGCCCTGAAAACCTCTACCAGATGTGGCAGGAGTATATCAAGGCCCTGTTGCAAAAAGGCAGGGAAAATACCATCCCTGCCTGGACATTTAAACGGCTTCAATGAGTTGATAGCCCACTTGACCTTATTAGGCGAGAATATTGTTACAGAGGCAGTGCTGCCCGAGCCCTGCCTTAACCACGAGGAGCCAGGATCAAAAGGCACCACGGTACAAGTATCAGCATAACTGCCAGGAAAATGGGTATCCAGGAGAAGCGCCAAAGACTCTTTACGGTCTCCTGTATATTCCCCATTATCCTTCTTTAAAAGGCCCATAGGCCTAGTGTACTCCTGTTTGAGTACCTTCTGCAATCTAGCAGTCACAGGCATCTCCGTGACTCTGTCACAGAATTGTTTCCAAGATCTCCTCTTAGATCTTCTTAACTCTTTATTGTAGGAGGTAAGGGCCATTCTATAAGCTCCCCACTCCTTAGTACGCTTAGCGCGATTAAAGAAGCACCTACCCTCCTTCCTCAGCTTACTAAGCGCACTATTCCACCATGGCACCTCTCTTTTAGCCTTGGGGAATGACACAGGACAGCTTATTTCAAAAGCTGTCAAAATTGATGATTTAAGTCTATCAGAAGCATAGTCAAGACTCGTTAAAGTCAAGATTGGACCAACATCTCCATCCAATTCAGTCTTAAGAATCTCTCTATACTCTCCCCAATTAGTTTTTTGTGGGAGTTTAATCGCTGCCACTGGTTTCTTCTCATAAACAAGGTCAAATCTTATGTGCTTATGATCAGACAACGATGGCTCATTACTAACGTGCCAATTATTAATCTTATTACTAATATGTGTGGTTGACAAAGTGAGGTCAATTGCCTCCTGTCTATTCCCACTCGCATAGGTAAACTCATTACCAACATTATTAATAGCTAGGTTACCGCTAAATAAATAAGCAAGCAGTTCCTCACCTCTTTTATCTGTTCTCTTGCTTGCCCATATATGGTGATGGCTATTGGCATCACAGGCAACTATTATCTGAAGTCGCCTCTCTTTACTATATTCCACCAGCCTTCTGACTTCAGGAGGAGGAACAACATCAGTACCACCTGGGAAATAGGCTGAGGCCACAATAGCCTCATAACTACCCCCAGGAATCGGTACTTCTACCAGCACTGCTGTGAGATCCCTAGAAACAAAATCAGAAATTGGGATAGCATTGACATTTTTATGAACAAGAATGCAAGCTCTAGGTCTACCATGATCATTATCATATATCAACTTACCATTAGGAGTTGAGAGTCCCCTAATAAGGCCTCCACTATACCATGGCTCCTGTATAAGAGCCATGTCTAAGGATTCACAGACAAATCTCCTGCCCAGCACAGCCGATGAGGCCTTGGCATGCTGGAGATTTATCTGCAATATCCTCAGGTTGTGGGTCATAGCTGATCCCTCCTCCCATCAGACCCTGAGGTCTTTGGGAGATGGCTTTACTGACAGTCTATTTACCTGCGCTGTTTGCTGCTCTCCATATTCATCAGTCTGGCTGAAAAAAAGATGTTAAACATTTTTTTAAATATTCCTCCATGTGTAAAATCATTGTTATCAACGCTCACCTTTAAGTTGTATGGCACAGTAAATCATTTGATGAAATTCATGATCAATGCTGTTTAAATCAAAAAATTCTTGAAAAAATACTTTGTGCTTTTTGTCATAACTTGAGAATATGAATCTTAGGTATTTAAGTCTAAAAAATCTATTGTGAGAAAACTTTATTGTAAGGTTGTAGTTACAGTATTTTTGTGTATTTATTAAACATGTATTATACAATATCTATGCAAAAATTATGCAGTTTTTTTATTAAATATTCTTATTTAAATATATACAATATCTATGCAAAAATTACGCAGTTTTTTTATTAAATATTCTTATTTAAATATGTTATTTTAGACATTTCTGTGTAAGTTTAAAAAATATAATAGTTTAAACTTGTTCGCAGATATGATTACCAAGCCAATCTTGATATTTCTGAAATATTCTAACATTCTTTTTGTGGCCTTGTGAGTTTTGAATCTATGATAGCTATAGCTACAGTAACTATTGTAATTAATATACCTTGAAATCCTACATATAATGTATACTTTTAAATGCTTCCAAAACTTTTAATACATTATGTCTATTGTTGTATTTAAGTTTGATGTCAATTCCAACTTAATGTTTTGTTTAAGGCAAAAGTCTTCAATTTGAAAACATAAGCATAAAAAAATACCATATTAACTTTTGTTTCTAACAATAATAATTGTATGCTAAGGCGAGTTCACACGGTGACACTACATTGCAAACTGCCCATGCGAAACTCAACTTTTTGAACTGCACATGCTGAAGTATATTGTTGCGAAACAATTTAGTTTCAACTGATTCAAACTTGTGTGACACGAAACTTGAAGCGCCTTGAGTTCCATAGATAATTTTCTACTCAATTAAACACGGGAGAAGTATCAAATTATAATGTCGAAGTTTTTAAATTTCTGAATATATATTTCCAATAATATCCAGAGTCATAGGACATAAATAATAAAGACTTTAAATCGGGTATAAAAAACAAACAGCACCGAAAGAAATTGCCAGAGAAATGTGTATATATATATATATGCATTTTTTAACTGTTGGACAATGTACAGTAGAGTCTCGCTTATCCATGGGCGGATCCAGCCGGTTTTCAAGGGGGAGGGCTGTCTCCTATCCGGGGCGGGGGGAGGGGGGAATTGTTGGAATACAGTGCTTGAAAACGTCTTTTAAGACTACTTCACGAGCACCCATTTTGAATAAAAATGAAGGATTATATGCTTTTCCTAAAAATGAAATTTCATTGTAACAAATTGTAGAGAATAAATCATAAAATTGAACTGTATACTTGAAAATTTTAAATATCCTTATTAGAACAACTAATCAAATCTGACAAACCTAAAGTATGCAGTTCCAGTCAGTAGCGTATCCAGGATTAAGTTTGGGGGTGCCTAGCAGGACATATTTTAAAATACTTAAAATAACTGTACTTCTCAGCAACGTTTGTAATTTTACAGTGATGCGATAAAAATATTGTATAGGGATTTAATTAGTTTGTTTAGTAAGAATAAATAAAACAAAAATGTACACAATTTTAAAATGATGTTATATTGATTGGCTGACTTCAGATATGGTGGAATGTGGGGTGCAGTAGTGGCTGTAGTGCCAACCTAATATTAGTAACTTGACTGACAACGTACAGTGTAGTGTATTGAGTGTACATAGAGTTGGCATAATATGGTAGTGTGGGAGAATGAGGAGATTTTAACTGGATATCTGACCAAGGGGCTTTGAGGAGGAAAAGGGGTCTGGGTAATTTTGAAAATTAAGTACCCATTAAAAAAAACTCCTTTAAATAAATTTTTTAACATAAAAAATTCATATAGAATCAAATAATTTGCTATTGTTATGCCTACAATTTCAAAATTTAGCACGATTTAAAAATATATATATTTAAGGTTATAGAAAACTTAGAAGAAAAGGTTTATTATTTGTTGTTATACAGTAGACTTCCAATAGTCCGACATTCAATAGTCCGGAACGCCCGATAGTCCGGCACCATCATGGATATATACATAATAATTTGTTTTACGATATTCCGGGCACAAACATGCTTGTACAAGTTGTGGTTCTGCAATGCAGTAGGCCTAGAGTGCTAGATTGTACTTCGGTGAACTTCGGGTTTCCTCGGATGAGCTCGAGACTCGTTTCAGACAGGTCCGCTTAGCTGTGACTGTACTGTGTACTGTGTTAGTTCGCCATTTTCTCGTAACTTTGTTGCATCGCTTAGTTGCTTAGTTCACTACAAATAGTTGACTGTTGTGATTTAGTGCTGTAGTTGAAAGTGCAAACAGTGATTTACAGTTCACGTCTTGTAGGCATTTAATTTCAATTTAAAATCGAATTTGGAACGTAGGTAAACATGTTTTCGAAAGCGTCGACAAGTGGCAAAAACAGTGCGGGGCAAAAACGAAAACACGTCACTCTCAGCATCAATCAAAAGCTAGAGATCATAAAACGATTGGAGAAAGGTGAGAGTAGAAACATTTTAATGAATGAATTTAATATTGGTTCTTCAATCATTTATGATATTAAAAAACAAAAAGATGAACTTATGCGTTTTGCTTTTCAGTCTGTAACAACACACAAAATGGACTCTAGGCAAACTTTAAAGAAACCAAAGTTGGAACAATTGGATAGCGTACTATACAAATGGTTTTGTGCAAAACGTGCAGAAGGAAAGCCTATTACGGGCCCTATGATTGTAGAAAAAGGTAAGAAATTTAAAGCAGATTTGAATATCGTAGATGGTGAGTGTAATTTTTCAGAAGGTTGGTTGAGAAACTTTAAATTTCGACATGGAATTCGCAAACTTGATGTAACGGGAGAGACACTATCAGCAAATGAAGACTCGGCAAAACAATACATTGGTGAGTTTAAAAAAATCGTTACTGAAAATAACCTATCAGCTGATCAAGTGTACAATGCCGATGAAACAGGCTTACTTTGGCGTTGTTTGCCAACATCGACATTAGCTTCGGGAGAAGAAAAAGCAGCTAAGGGGTTTAAAAAAAATAAAGATAGATTGACAGTTTTAGTATGCGCCAATGCGTCTGGGAACCACAGAATAACACCTGTAATCGGAAAATCAAAAAAACCGAGAGCTTTAAAAAATATTACAAATTTTCCTGTTTATTATGATGCTCAAAGAAATGCCTGGATGACTGCAAACTTATTTAAAGACTGGTTTTTTCATCACTTTGTCCCACAGGTTAAGGAAAACTTTAAAAAACTGAAACTACCAGAAGATAGCAAAGCCCTCCTTATTTTGGACAATTGCAGAGCCCATCCGCCTATAGTCGAGTTAGTTTCTGGCAACATATTTGCAACACTTCTGCCCCCTAACGTTACCTCCTTGATCCAACCCATGGATCAAGGTGTTATCCAAAACTTGAAATGTTTTTATAGGAGCTCCTTTGTTCAAAACCTTTTAAACTCCGACTGTGATGTAACCGAATTTCAAAAGAAATTTAATGTCAAGGATGCTGTATATGCTATTGCACTCGCTTGGTCTCAAGTTAAAGAAGTTACTTTACAAAGATGCTGGAGAAAACTTTGGAAACCCAATGCTGCCGCCGAAGATGGTTCAACAGATCAAACTGTTGACGAAGAAGATCTTGGGCTTAGTCACAGAATTACTTGATATTATCAAAAGTGGAAACAATTCTTTGGAAAATATTCCCGAAAAGGAAATTATAGAATGGGTTGAGATCGATAAGAATTTACCTATTGAGGAAGAGTTTACAGATGAAACAATTCTTCAAAGTGTTGTCAATCCTCAACCTATTGAAGATATTGAGTCAGACAATGAAGAAATAGAAGAAAAAGAACGGATCAGCTGGGTTGAAGCGGAAAACGCATTGAACAAGTTTATAGCGTTTGCTGAAGCAAACTCACGTTATAACTCTTCAGAAATAATTGATTTGCATATTGTGAGAAATAACTTTATAAAAAGGAAAAATGACTCTAGAAAACAAAAGGACATTAGAGATTTTTTTAAATGATTTACTGTAGTTTACAAATTACTGTAGGAAAGATCACTGTAGACCTTCTGTAGTTATATCATTGTATTGCTGTAGTATCCATAGTGTATAATATAGGGTGTACAATAAAAAATAAGTTTTGTTCTATTCTGTACAGTATTCTTTTGAGTAGAAACGTTTATCCTTATGTTACTGGTAAAAGATACTTGCTTTCTAATATCATGTAGGAGCTGTATTCATTGTATGAATTACGATACAGCAATCACACACGATACCGCCCGATAATCCGGCATTTCCGGTAATCCGGTATTGGAAAAGTCCCGAACGTGCCGGATTATCGGAAGTCTACTGTATTTAAATTGCAAATCACACAAAACATGTGTTTTAGTAATAACATATAAATGTAAAAACAAAATGTAAGCTGAAAATATATATTGTCAAAATCAGTATAATAAGTTAATTTAAACTTTTTATAAAATTAGGACCAATCATCTCACAGGAAAAATGTTAGTATCAGTTTACTTTTAACTCAGCTTTTATGCTTTTAATGGAGGCCTACAACAGTTTTAAACTGCACATTGAATAATTAAATTATCAGGTAACGGGGTTATGTAAAAGAGATCTTTCAAAGATTGTTTACCATTCAGACAAATGTTTCTTTAATTTTTATGTAACACATTATAAAACGTAATTATTTAAAATATTAATTATTATTCTGGTACAGGAAAATAGCTAATTTTAAATAAAGCTCATTATTAACAATTATAATAGGCCCAATATGACTTGTTTTAACAAACCTAAAAATCAGCGTAAAAATTAATTGTAATTTAAATCAACTGTTATGGTAATACATTGATCAATACAGAAAATCTTTCACCAGCTAAAGTATATTAAATTGTCAAATTAGCTTTTTTTATTATTTACTGTATACTTTTGCTTTTAAATTATTTGAATATTTTAATACAATCCCCTGAACAAAGACTTTGCGAATCATATAACAAAAGAACATTAAGTACATCGATGTACAAATTTTGATTTCTAACATCGATGTTTTGTTAAGTGGAAATCCCTACAGGCTGTAAAACAGCTGATCTTGGTTCGGTTCCGTTGGTCCTTGGCGCCGTAAATCTTCGTACATTTTCATCGATCGACAACTGCGAATATAGGTGAAATCTAACAAAGTTTTCTGCCGAAAAAAGCCAAAGAGTAACAAATAATTAGAGTCTACTAAGAGAGAGGGTTTAGCTTTGGCAATAGTTCCATGACGATAAAGTTGTAAACGTAAATCAATTTTCGTTCCTAAATACGATTTCAACAGAACATTTTCGTTATATAACTTTCTTTGGAAAGATTTTAAAAAGAGGAGATTTCTCGTTATTTGTGGAAATTCCTCGGAGCTTTTATTTTGACCCTCAAAATCCGGTAATCTCCGTGGAAATCCGGTGATATGGCAACCGTAAAGTGTTCAGTACCGGTATTGTTAGTTTAAATATTTAGTTAATTATGTTAGTAAATTTGTAGCCTAGTTCTTCATGCCAGAAGCTTTTGCTACATTTTTGCCTGAAGTTTTGGGGGGAGGGCCGGCCCCCTCCCTGGATACGCCACTGGTTCCAGCCAGACGGGAAAAGGTAATGGCTTAACGCGCTTAGGGCGTTGAAAATGTACGTATTTCACGGAAATACCCGAATAGCCTCGGAACACTAAACCAGGTTTTCCTTATGTCAAACGAAAATATAGAACTTGCACTTCAAATAGCTATAAAAATCATTATAAAAATATATCGATTTGTAATAGATACATCGATTGCAAAATGTTAAAAACTGTCCAATTGCAAGGGTTTAGAGAAAACTTCATATATCTAAGAAAATATAAGAGTGGTTCAATCGGCAACAACGCAAAATACACCTTTGGCTCATTTTATCATACATTTTTGGACTTTTCTATTTTATTTTTCTTTGAAGACGTCGGATAACACGGAATGTCGGATGAGTGAAGGTCGGATAAATGAGACTCTACTGTATTAATTTATAAGATGTAGCCCTGATTATAAATTAGGTCCATGCATTTCTTTTGCTGTAATAAGACTGCCCAATCTTAATGTTTGCTCGCAGCGATAAACAAGTTAGTTTTTCAACAAAACAAAGAATGTAATCAGCCAGGGTTATTCAGGTGAGTCTTAACAAACGAGTATTTGTGTCAATGTAAGTGATTGATGTTTGTTTTAACACAACATTTGTTAATTTGTACAGTGATTTTTTTCTTGTTGCAATATTTAGTTGGAACACTTAAAACCATACATAAAACCTTATAAATTCAAATCTAACTTAGCTACAGGTCCAATTGAAGAATTGCAGGTTCAGCTGCACCCCGCACTAAGGTTCTGCTACACCATACACTAAGGTTTAGCTACACCACACACTAAAGTTCGAATCCCACTATTGAGATAGCTTTTTCGGTGTGTTTATTACACTCCCAGTCTTCATTAGTCTAAGGTTCGGTTCAAATTTAACCTACCATCAAATCCAGCCTATAAGTATATTGTGTTCAAGGGTTTTTGAATTTCCTTGTTTATTAAGCAGTTTGTGAGTGTTTTCATTTCATTTATTTACAGGTCGCAAAACAAAATACATTTGTATGACCTTCAGTCATTTTATGAATTATTTAAACTAAAACTAAGTCAGAACAATAAATACAAATTGCAGTGAAAATCAGATATAGCCTGCAGCAGAGAACAACACAAAACATTTCAGGGCTAGTACTTTACACATTAAAACTTACAACAAATAAATAATGCAATACACCAATAAACAGAATAAATCAACAATATCAGACATTATTAATAAAAATAGATTAAGTATCTAAATAAATCAAGATTTTCCCTTTTAATCAGGGGCACAAGTCTTCCAAATACTCACAAATTGAGTAATAATTCTTTCTAAGAAAAAATGATTTTAGTTGAAGCTTAAACTTAGCAGGATCACGCTCTTTTTTAATTACTAGAGGTAATTTGTTAAAAAATTTCAATCCTACAGAATCAACACCTTTTTTTGTTTTGCATTTGGCATAGAATTGAGATCGGAGACTATTTTTAGCTCTGGTATCATGCCCATGTATATCAGAATTTTTATAAAATTTACTTTCATTTTTTTTTTACAAACCATATAGATTCATACATATATATACATGGAAATGGAAGAATATTAAGTTTTCTAAACAATGGCCGACAGGATGTTCTACAAGGTACACAACAAATAACCCGAATTGCTTTTTTTTTTCATTTTAAACACAGATTCCACTGCTGGAGCACTCCCCCACAAAATAACACCATAATTTAACAGGGAATGAAAACAAGCAAAATATACCATCTTTACAACTTCCCGGCTAACAATATTACATATAGTTCTTAACAAATAACATTGCTTGCTTAGCTTTATATTAAGTTTTTCTATGTGCTTATTAAAGTTCAACTGTTCATCTATAATCACGCCAAGAAAGTTCACTGTCCTAGTTAGATCAATTTTGTGATTTCCTATGCCAATATGAAAATCATTTGCTGCTACCGCAGATTTACTTCTATTTTGAAACCTTATACAATGAGTCTTTCCAATATTTAAAGTCAATTTATTATTAAGAAACCAATTATCTAACTCTTTAAGAGCTGTGCTTGCTGTTTTCTGCACTTCTTTATAGGATCTATCTTTAACAATAACAGTGGTGTCATCAGCAAACAAAACTAAATTTCCAGATTTGATATGTTCTGAAATATCATTCATATATATTACAAATAAAATGGGCCCCAGCACTGATCCCTGAGGTACACCATATTTCAATCCCAAAGAATTTGATCTGCATTTGGTCACATATCCCATGTTGTGTTGTGTTAGTTCTACGATTTGAGATCTATCTTCCAAGTATGTCTTAAACTAATTATTAGCCAAGCCTCTCACTCCACATTTTTCTAATTTATATAATAAAATAGAGTGTTCAACTGTATCAAAAGCTTTCGTTAGATCACAAAAAATATCTAGACCATTTTCTGCTTCTTCAAAAACCTTATAAATATCATTTACAAATTGATACAGTGCTGTTGTCGTTGATCTGTTACATCTAAAACCATTTTGCGCATCTATTAAGATTTCAAACTTCTCAACAAATGACATCAATCTTCTCTTCATTATGCGTTCCAGAATTTTTGAAAAACCTGATAGTAATGACACTGGGCGGTAATTTTCTAGTTTTTTTGGGTCACCCTTTTTAAAGAGTGGCTTTACTAAAGACACTTTTAACCTATTTGGAAAGACACCTGTCCTAAATGAACAATCATTTTTTTTTTTTAATGGCTGCAATAATTCTTTCCTACATTGTTTCAGTAGAAAATCCGGGATTGAATCCAACCCACTTGATTTCTTATTTTTCAAATTTTTCATTGCCATATCAATTTCACTCTCTGTAACAGCATACAAATACATTGAATTACATCTAGTTTTACCATTTAGCTGAGTTATAGTTCCCACATTCTTATCCTGCTTTTCTAACAATTTCTCAGCGACTTCTGTAAAGTATTTATTAAATAACAAAGTTAACTCACTCTTTTCTGTTACTCAGGGCCGGCTTTCAAGTGTAAGCAAAAACATATTGGCGCCCCCCCCCCCCCACTAACCAAACCACTATAAATCAGTGTACCTGTAACACATATTAATATTAACCAGAAATTAAAGGTAGAAGCCAGGTATGTTTTAATAATACACAAAGAAAAACTTGCAAACCAGAAGTATAATTATTTACAGGCCATCATCATTACATATAGTTACAATTATTAGTAATTTGAACTCTTCACAAATAAAACTTGAATTAAAAATGAATTTTTCTTGCTTTTGCTTTTGAAAACTCGTTGAGTAATAACTCAGTGTCCATTTTACTCAATAAGTCATTTTCAATGGCTAAGATTGCTAGCCCATTCAAGTGTTCTTGGCTCAAAGTAGATCTTAAATAAGTTTTAATGAGTTTTAACTTAGAAAAACTTCTTTCCCCGCTGGCTACTGACACTGGGAGCGTTAACAAAATCTTCAATGCGACAAAAACGTTTGGAAAAGTATCCACGTAACCACGCTTGGTTATAAAAGACAGAGCTCCTGCTGGGTGACTTCCAGAAGGCAGCATTGGTGAAAACACTCTTAGTTCATCAAAGAGATCATTTCCGTTCACGTCACAGTCTTCTCCATCACTCAAAATGGTTTGAAGGTGTTTACAAGCATTTTTCAAATATGTATCGTTAACACTCTTGTCCAAACTTGGGATATCGTACAAAAAATTAAAACTAGAACTATGAGTTTCCATTAGTTCAAATCTCTCCTGAATTGAGGATATTGCTCTGTCTAGCACAACAAAAAAGAAATTGACTTTAAAGGCATCCATTCCATAGTTTACTGCTTCATCTGCGCTTTCATAAGTAAACTGTTTTCTCACCTTTCTTGGCCGGACTTGATGTTCTTTTTCAAACTCTGCAGGCACATTGATTTTTTCTGCAAGTTCCTTTGCATCTATTATCACGCTGTTAAGTCCTTGATCAGATCTCATCTTTTCAAGAAATGATCTCACACTTTTAATGAGATCCATAGAACTTTGCAGGTCATTTGTGACTTTTTGCAATAGTTTACTGACCATGTTTGTTTTGTGCAGGATCTCATACCATGTCACTAAACAACACAAGAACTTGAAGCTTTGCAGTTTTTTTAAGAGTCCTAAGGCTGAGTTTCTTCCAAATGCATCAAGTTTTTGATCTTGAGAGGCTTCATATAGTGCATCATATACTTCTTCGATATGATATCTCAAAGGCATCAGTGCCTCGATTCTGCTTTCTCATCTAGTATTGCATAGTGGTTTTACTGTGAGGGTTGTGACGTGATTGAGCAAAATACTCCATCTTTGGGTAGAACTTGAAAAAAAGTTAAAGATTTCTTGTATAGTACTGAAACACTCTACTGCACTGTTGCACGATAGAGCTGCATCGTTAATAACCAAGTTCAATGAGTGGTTCCCACATGGCACATAAAAGGCTCTACGATTTAAATCAAGGATTCTCTTCTGAACTCCAACGTGTTTTCCCTTCATTGCGGAGCCATTATCATAGCCCTGACCTCTCATGGATTTTAAAGGAATGTTTCGTGCTTTTAACTCTTTGAGTAATACTTCGGTGAGACCTTCACCTGAAGAATTGGTAACAGGAAGAAAGCCCAAGAAATGCTCCCTTATTGAGACTTCTTCACTTTCTACAGTTTTCACAAATCTTACCACAAACGTCATTTGTTCTGTGTGGCTAATATCGGGAGTACAGTCTAATATAATAGAGTAATATGTTGCCCTCTGTAGGTCTAGTAAAATTTCATCTTGGATCTTGGTTGACAAAAAACTAACAAACTCGTTCTGGATATTTTTGCTCAAGTAGTGAACGTGCGTCTCTTTTGAGCTGATTCTTCTTACATGTTCGGCCATAAAACCATCAAATTTTGCTATGTACTCTACCAGCTTTAAAAAATTCCCATTATTACGTTCAAAAAGAATATCTTTTTCCCCTCGGAAGGCCAATCCTTGAGTACCTAGAAACTGTACTATACAAAGTAAATGTTTCAGGACTTGATTCCAATGTTCAGTTTCAGCACGGATTAGTCTTTCATTTTTTTCATCAACAGTTTTGTTTAAACGTAAACGTAATGAGAGTTCACACCAAGATTCACAATTTTTTATATGAATAGGGGATTTCTCATGACTGCTCAAGGTCTTACCAAAGTTTGCCCAGTCAGAATACCCTTGACCACCAGCAAGAAGAGAATTAGCGTTTCCAAAGAGTTTGCAAGGAAAGCAAAAAACTGCATTTAATGATACTGAATATAATACCCAATTTCTGTGGACCTGCTCTCCATTACAAAGCTTCCTTGTATAATGAACTGAAGAAAATCTCCTACCTTTAGCATCCAGAGGAAAATCTTTCTCAGTGACTTGATGAGGTCCTCTCTCGACAAACATTTTCCGTACCTCGTTGTTTATTTTGGCCGGCCACTCACCACAGTCATTTGAAAACACCGACAATGTGGATCGGCTTAGCTCCTGAAAAACAAAAACTTATGACTCATATGTAATTATGATGTACGTAAACATTTTAAAATTTTGTAAAAGACATCATTAAATTTTGTTTTTACAGCAAAATATATAATGTTAGGGCCTATACAGGGTGTCCCGCGAGATATTGGCACAAATTAGGAATTTGATAGAACCCATATAAAAGATTAAAAAAATTCAGACAACCTTTTTTCTAAATCGCTTAGTTTTCCATATGTCTGTCTGTATGGGTTTTTTTACACAACAAATCATATTTAAAAAAATAAGAAAGCCAGCCAAACCAAAGTTGGCAAAGTTTGGTCACAGCTTCATATTTATAAGGTCTATCGGTCTATCATTAAAAAATATTTGTACTGTTTGATTTTCATAATTTCAAAATGGCGGCCGTTTTTAGTCTTGAATGAAAAAAAAACTAATACGTTGACACATACTTTAAAAAAAATTATGTTAGGAAATAGCTCACTAGAGCACGGGTGGCCGGCCTGGCTGTGCATAGTTAACAATAAAAGTTTATCAAATCCCGAATTTGTGCCAATCTCTCGCGGAACACCCTGTATATACAGGGTGTCTGGAAAGTTTGTTACCAAACTTAATATTATGGTTATTTGAGTCAAAATAAAGTGAAAATCTGGAATAACCGTGGTCTAGAAAAAATCGTGGTGGTCTAGTGGTTAGCAATTCGGGCTCTGGAGTCGAAGGTCCGGGGTTCGAAACCTGCACTGGACCAGCGGTCGGCACTTTATCAGTTGAATAACATCTCCGCACAAGCCTTGGCACATTGGGACGAACTGGTAAAGTAAAAAAATATATATATATAAATTCTTACCACCTGAAACGTTGGAATTAGTTTAATTCCAAAAGTGGCTCAAAAATCCGAATCTTATCAATAAACAATATTTTGTTATGAAATATTTTATAAAAAAGAAGAAATAAAACATTTGCAGTTTAATTTATTTATAAAAGAATAATTATTGAGGGTACTGTTTTCCTCTTCCTCCTACTCTTCGCTTTATCCACTTAACAACGTTAACGAACTGCTTAGGCCAACATTTTCCCCACAGATATTAACACATTTTGCATATGCATGCATGTATCTTTTCCGTTTTGTTGTAAAAATACAATTAACTTACAGTTTCGGTGATTTGATGATCTACAGATGACAGGTCTGCGTCGGGTACATCTTCAGTTGTGTTACAGTGGGCGACAAGTTGCTTCTCATCATTGCAATGAAGCTCCAGGAGGTGGCTGGTGTTGTCCCTCTAGAAACAGGATGTTTTGTAACTCTTATCTCATACTTTGAAAAATGGTTAAATGAGTCAAAACAAAAATATAATCAAGATTAACACTTTCTCTATAAAGGCTTAATTGCCTACCTATATATCATCCATTTTGAGTTTAAAATCTTTAATTCATATCTCAAGAACAGTTTTTAACCAAGACCTATTTTGAATAAAAGCTGATTGAATCCAATCTTCCGTTTTTAAATGGTGACTGTTGGATTAAATGTAGTTTTTTTTAATTGAGGCTTTAAATCTGTAAACAGCCACCGTTTTTCAAACGAATGGGTTGCACTAAGTCAACCCATATTTTTCTAAAACTATATCTTTAATAAATTAATCATTGTGCCGAGTTTATAAGTAATATTAATAATACTACTAGTAATAGGTTATATGAGTTGATTTAGTAATAGGCCAATTACTTCAGTCTTTTTTAATATTATTTCGTTGAATTGCTTGGCAACTGTAACTGATACAAAACGACAAATAAGCGGACATTTTATGCCAGATATAGATTGTGCGTTGTTCGTTGATTTAAACTTTATACGCCTAGTTCGGCGCCCCCCGCATCACGGCGCCACACGCGGCCGCGTAGTTAGCGTATAGCTCGGGCCGGCCCTGCTGTTACTAACTTATCACCATTTAATATTTCTATTTTCTTTTCGCTTTTGAAACTCAATCCAATGTCCTTTTTGACAATATTCCAACCCGCCTTACTTAAATTATCTGTTTCTTGCAAATATGAATCATTATACATTCGTTTTGCTTGACGTAAAACTTTACGATATATGGATCTATATCTTAGAAAATAATCTTGAAAAACTTGATTTTTTTTATATTCTTTTGCTTGTATTGAAAGTATCCTAAGATTCCTACTTGACGTTTTTATTCCCTTAGTAATCCATCCCTTCCTTTTCCTATTTCTAGTTATTTTCATTTTCTCTATTGGGAAGCACATGCTGAAATAAAATTCTACAACACTTAAAAAAGCCTGATACTTTGTATTTACACAGTTCTCTACTGAAACATTTTCCCATTTTTCGGTTTCTAAAAATTTCTTAAAGTAATTTATCTGGGACTCCCTGTAAAAACGCTTTTTTATTCATGTGTCTGAGGCTGTGTGATTTCTTCCTACAGACAATATTTGGCAAGAGTGATCAGATACCCCTAAATCTATATTTGAGACACTATAAGAATATTTACCGACATTTGTCATAATATTATCTATTAATGTTTCAGACTCAGGTGTTATTCTCGTTGCCACCCTAACAGTTGGATGTAAATTAAAAGATTTAAACACATTCAATAAGTTTACTGACCTACTATCCTCAGCAAATAAATCTATATTAAAATCTCCACAAATCATTAAAATTTGTTTACCACCCTTATGAATTACATTTAAACATTGTTCCAATTTATGTAAGAAAATGTCAAATGACCCTGTCGGACTTCTGTATATACAGCACACTGTGTATCTACCCTCCTTACTGACTTTCTCCATTGCAACCGCTTCAAAATGCTTTTCAACACTTATTTCTTTGATGTCTGGCCTTTCTACATAACCTAGATCAGGTTTACTATAAATAACAACACCACCTCCCTTTTTTTTCATTTCTACAGTAGTGTGACACCTTGCAGAAATCATCCATACTCACAAAACCAATTTCATTTTCTTTCAAATGTAGTTTTATTAAATGTAGCAATGAAGTGGGCTGAAGGAGAACTCTGACCCAAACCCGAGTTTCCCTATTTTCTTCCTCTTCAATAGCATCTATTATTTCAGCTAATAACAAGCTGTACACTCTTTTTAAGCACTTCTTAAAAGCTAACCTATTATAGCGTGACATGTTAACTGCTGCATACAAACACCTACCGTCATACTTTTCTATACTGCATGTGAACGAACATTTCTAAAATGCAGAGAGTACAAACTGGGTCGAGTAGTCGGCTGAGTCAGCTTGCAGATGTACTCGACCAATGTAACCCGGGCTTTAGCAACTGAATCACGAACTAGATTTGGAAAGGCATAAAAGAAGGATGTCTTGATAATGCCTGAAAAATCCGTAGTAGCATTTGCAATGAATCAACCAGAAGCATACAATCCCAATGCCAACAAAACCTTAACCCAAAGGAAAAGTAATTGTAATGATTGAAGGTGTTTTTATTTATCAAAAGAACTAGTTTACACGCAATCAAAAAAAATATTTTAAATCCGAATTCCATGGCCCGAAATTGCACAGTGAGATTGGCCAAAATTGATGTACGTGTCCCTTTTATTCCTACGTAAATTATTAGCTATGCACCAATAAACGCTAAAAATCCCGTTTTCTGCCGGTTTGTTACTCATAATTCCCGAACAAACATAAAAATGACAAATTAGGTTTTGAGGTGTTATGAGTACATTTCAAATTGTTGCGTACTGTTTTGATATATATTTAACAGTTAAACCAGTGTATACAGTAAATTAAAACACAGGCGATCTTTTCAACGTATTAAGCTTTTGATCCAAATCAGTTGTTTTATTTATAATGGTCGCGTGTCACGTCCATTCACAAAAACTCTAATTTTGTCCATAACTTTTTCAATTTTTAAATAGGAACCCTAAATATTGATAAAAATTAGCCTAAATTAATCTCTGATAAGATGAAAGTTTCATCCATTCCGGAGACTAGACCGGACAAACAGAAAGAGAGAGACAAATTTTAAAATGCATGTTTAGGTTTTGGTGAAGTGTGAATAACCATATGAGCTGAGAAAAAAGTATTTATTTGGAAATCACAGACAGACACTTCAATTTTATTTATATGTATTTAAAAAAAAGAAAAATTATACAGAAATCTTGAAGGACAACCATAGCTACATTTGGAAGTAGAAATCGTCCCATTTTAAAAAAAATGAGGGTATGGTGATACCCTACAACATTTTTAAATATAAAGGTATTAATTTTAAGAAATAATTTTAAAGTTTGTTAAAAATTGCACTATTGACTGATGGTATTTGATGGAGAGAAAATCAGGGTCCGAAGGTAGTGATTTATTGGTACAGTAGGGCGTCG
Source organism: Philaenus spumarius (assembly GCA_018207615.1). Taxonomy (NCBI): domain Eukaryota; kingdom Metazoa; phylum Arthropoda; class Insecta; order Hemiptera; family Aphrophoridae; genus Philaenus; species Philaenus spumarius. The sequence continues at coordinate 85,329 of JAGFPH010000315.1, forward strand.
AAAATCCGAACTAATTGGGACCGAGAGGGGTTCGGATTATCAATTTGTTCGGATTTTTGAAAACAACAAAGAAAATGCCATTTAGGTTAAAATATATGCCCTTTAATCGATTAAAGTGGTTAAACAGTAATGTAATTACAATAGAGTATGTAAGACTATTTACAAATTATAATTTAGAAGAACCTGCACGTTCAGTAGGGTCAACATGATTATACTTGTAACTCTCAATTACAGTACAGTACATAATTAAAAGTTCACTACATTATAGTTAACACAAAAAATAAAAAATACTGTACAGTACACTGTATGTACGACACACTGTTACAATGATTACACAAAGAGAAATGAATGAACTTTCTGTGTGTTTACTGCTTGCGCTAAAGCAGCTTATTCTAACGTGAAAGTGATGAAAATACTGACAGCCAGTCTGCTGTGAGGTCGTGTGAGAGCAGGTATTAAGAAGTGTTAAAAAGAGATAATAATGTCAAACTGCGATGAAGATTTTTGTGAAATTTTTAACGACGCAATAATTGGAATTTGCGAAAATGAAAACTAAATTTTTGCTGGGGCTGCCTCGGAACGCGTTCGGATTTTTGACGTTTCGGATTATTGACGTTCTGATTATCGACGCTCTACTGTAGTCATGTTTTGGTTACTTCTTACACACATATTCGATATTACTAATGATATGTGATACGATTGTGGAAAGGTTTTATTTCTTATTTTACAGATTAATGAACACCTGTATAAAATAGTGTACATTGTTTAAGACACAGTATTATTTTGAAATATATGAATCTTATTATAGGAATCTTGATAATTTTGCAATAAAAGTATTAAGTCGATTTACAGCTACGTCCACACCGAAAGCAACACAAAGTAACTTAGTGTTTATGTTGCTTGTTCTTTATTGTTTATGGTTGCAGAAACAAAATGTTCCTACACGTTGCTTTCTTCCATATTTAGCGATAAATATCAAAGGAAATTTAGTAACTTGTCTTTGAAACTTGTGTGCCATGTAGCGACGAGTAAACATCTATATTTTATTTGGTTAATTAATAATAAAAAGCTTAATGGTAGCTTAAGCATTCCAGTGGCCAACTGAACATATAATACAATTAATTGAAGTGTATAGAAATGCCAAGTACCGTGGGATACAAATTTTAAAGATAGTAACAAGAAACAAGATTTGTGGGTGGAGATTAGTAACAGATTGGCGCTGATATTGATGAAGTTAAAAGAAAAAACTCACTGGCTCAAAGTTTTTTATATTTCCAGTATCGATCCTGGGTTTTGATATTAAATCATTTTTCTTTAATGAACTTATGAGGCACACAACACCGTGTGTCTTTCTAAAACAGTCGGCCAACATTTACGGGCTTGTTTGTGCTTTTCAAAACAATAACAATTGCAGCCACTGCTGTGCCTGTAAGTCATCATCACAACTCATTCTATATGAATATTGAAACACACGCTAAACTTATTTATGGGGTAAAGTTTTTTGTTGCAGAAACCAGGGCGCATCGAAGAGGGGGGGGGCGAACGGGACATCCCCCCCCCAACACAGAAGGTCATTTTAGTAATGTGGATTTAATTTTAAACTAATCGATCGTTGAATACGTAGTCAATATTCAAAAAATGTAATTAAAAATTACATTTATTATTAAATTCGTCTAAAATAATAGGTCTTTTTTAAATAAATATGATTCCTACCCTACGTAATCATGATTTTCTAACAGTAATGTTTGAGTCCCGGCGGTCTGGTTCATGAGATGACAGTATACGAGCGCTGATAGCGCCGCATTGATAGCGCTGATAACTGGGCGTTAAATTCCCAAGTTATACGGGACGTTGGTAACGCGTCGATAATTCCGGTACCGTGTTATATACCTCGTTCTTGATGCGTTGTCAACGTCGCGTTCCTCACTTCCAAAATGGACATCATTCAGTTATGTTGTCTAGGTGTATTACAAATAATAGAAACATATGAGGAAGGCTAGACGGTGGGGTACACACCCAGTGCTTTCAAATTGTGTTTCAAGCTTCGGCTATACTTACACGAGCGGAGCGGAGTCGAACCGACCCAGTCCGTCACGGAAATCTGTATTAGTGGCTAAAACTAACAGACCCGCACCGTTCCGACATGTGTCCCCCGGCATTCCACCTCACCATCAGTTAGTCTGGATTTCCTCCTACTACTGTCACAACTATTGTGAATTGCAAAATCATCATGAAGAACAGTGGAAAGAGACCGAACTTTCTTTCCGGTCGGGACCTGTGGCTATATCTACCCGACCCGCGAGGATCGGAGCCGAGTCGACCCTTTCCAGTATGATCTCAGAGCATGAATCGACCCTTTCCAGTATGGTCTCAGAGCATGAGTCGACCCTTTCCAGTATAATCTCAGAGCATGGAAAAAATTCAGCTCCGAGGGTCGACTCGGCTCGTGTAGATATAGGTGTGGACATAGCTTAATAACTGCAAGAAATATCCTGAGAACTATTAGTGGAAAAATTTTAATATTTTTTGTCCACATCTCCACATGCAAAGCTTTTTTGATCGTCTTGTACACTATACTTGTTATTTAAAAATGTGTATTTCTTGCTTTAGCTGAAGTGAATCCATTATAAGCAGTAAACTGACTACATCTAGCAACTATTATAACAGAACAAAACTGTTCTTTTGAATAACTCGTAGTAATAATATGACCACCACTTAGACTACGACAATTCAATCAAAAACCAACATAATTCAGGAACAAATTAAACCTATATTTAAACATAAAATAAATCACTAACTATGCTTTACAAGTCAAAATACTACATCGCAATGTATCATTTATTCATATAGGCCTTAGTTAAATTGTTTCAAAATATATCTATTCTTCATTGAAAGAATCAAAATTATTTTAATACATTAAAATAAATAAACAAAAACAAACTGTTGTGAAAACATAAACTTATGGAACTCAGTCACAAATGATCGAAAACCATCTTTAAAAATCCGTTACCTAGGTAACGAAAACAAAATATTAGAAGCTGATGTCACTAGGAGTAAATGAAAAATAATGGTCAATCGTGGAAGAAGAATATACGTCTGTCGAAATCTTAAAATAATTATTATGAAACATTCAGTTAGTAAAATCTTATAGTAAAATTATATTAAGTATATTATAATGTAAAATTGCACAGTTAGAATTTAAGATAGCTGTACCTATAAATAATATTTTCAAAATGTAACCAAGACGCGGATTAATACGATAGTTATGGTGTGGGAAATTTGAAAGGAGAACCGACCCAAAAGTGTTAGTCGAATTGTAGACACTGGAATGGGAAGACGTATTTTTTGTTAATTTGTGAAAAGTTTTTCAAATAAAAAGTGCACTCATCGACTACCAGAACTATCAAAGAACAGTGATAAGTACATAGTGAATTACTAGATAAAATGTATACATTCAATGAACTATAAACTCTTTAAAAACTTTTTAAATTAAATCTAAAGATACATCTCAATAACCATCTGAACTTTGAAACACTTCTTGTGTTAATAGATTTGAAAGAAGGTATACTCTATTTTGAGGGCAATAATTTATAAACATTTGAATATCATTTTAATATATATATTGAATTCTTTTAATTATTGCCAATTTTTAAATTAATTTTGGTTTTTCATTTGCGTATATTCTGAACATTTGTAAAAGCCAGCTCGACCACCGACTCCCCGAGATTAACGAAATAATAAAATTAAAATCAATAGAAAATGTACTATATTGTAAACATAAATATCAGTTAAATAAATAAAAAATATAATTTGTATTATGTATTCCATTTGAGTATTACTATTTATTCACAAACGATAATAGCTTAAATAAATAAGATTTTACAGTGATCTATTTTCTCAAAGAAATTTCAATATTAGAAATCAAATTTTGAAGCAAAGTCAGTACCTAGTAAATAAAGGAAGGTTATACTATTATAAGTTTACACGTTCTAAAATACCTATACATTTTACAACAAAGCCTATCCCAACAGTTAGTTTTAAAAACAATATATAAATAAATACTGTAGTAAAAGTATGCAAAACATCCCAAGCCGGAGACCAGGTATCTAGTCATATGCCGTGAACTTGGAAGCGAGCCAACCACCGTTTGCTTTACTTCCTCCCTCCTACCTTCTAACCACAGATATGAAAGCTACCTGGTCTCTCACTGAGATCAAACCCGGGATCTTCTGATCATGTAGATACCACGTTATCCACTCGGCTAAGGCTTGTCTTAAAAAAACTGACAAATTAACAACACTTTAGTTACTTTAATATCTCTACTTGTTAATAGGCAGCAGTGTGTTTGAATTGATGGTAAAGTTAAATCATGGTGTAGTAGAATTTGGTGTTCCCCAGGGATCTGTTTTAGGAGTGATTTTATTTATAATTTAGGTTAATGGTCTCTGTAAGAGTAATTTTGAAGGTTCTCTTACGTTTTTTTGCTGATGACGCACGTCTTTGCTATGTAGGAAACTGTTGTAAGGAAGTAAGAGAAACAATCACTGTAGATTTGTGTGCTTTTTGCTGGTGGTAGACAAAACAAAAAATGTTGCTCAGTCCTAAAAAGACTCATTATGTTAAGGCTCTTCTTTACCTTGAAGAAAACTCCTGAGTGTACAGTATGATTTCAATGCAAAAGGCCTGACTCAAGCCGCAAAATCGTTGAAACATGCATTCTTAATACCGTGTTTCGGATTCTATTTATAAATGAATAATCTGGGAAACTACTTTGAGTTATAAAGAAGGCTTTATATTTTTTACGTGTTAGCTTAAAATATGGAAATTATTGCTTAAAACTCTCAAAAAATGTGTTAAAAATAATTGATTTTTACTCATTTAAACTGTTGATTAAAAGGAGTTGCCGACGATTTCTTTCAATCATGAGGTATAAGACAAAAGCACAAAGCCTTTAAGAACAATTTAAGATGTTTCACAACTTTTTAGGTTGAAAAACGGCTTCCTAAACACGGTAGTACGAAATGCATATTTTTGCTGTTTTACGCAAGGTATAGAAGACCCTTAAGAAGGAAATATATTGAAAACGTCTTAACATAAATAGTTATTATTTGGTATAAGCCCATAGTACCAAAGTATAACAATTGAAGAAACAACACTATAAAGAAGCGAAACCCCCATGTTATCAGAGGTAGGGTAACACTTTTCAACAGTTGAAAAAGCCTAGTTCGGATCGAGGCCAACAGGTACCGCCAGCAGCATCGCCGCGCGGACTGTACCTTCTCTGTTGGGACTGTACCGTCGGTCGGTTGCGTCTTCGTTTGTGAAGTTACTCTAATGGGTCGGATGTTTGGAGTTTTGTAATTTTTATTTTTATTTGTGATAAAGAACATTAATTATCATTATTTTTTTCGTTAGTTTTAAAATTAACATTTTACTTTTATTACCGTAGTTTTACTTTTAAAAATTCACCAAACTCCATAGCAATTTCATCTGTATCCTAATTCTTATTTATATAAAGCTAAAATTTGGAAAACCTGTTTTTTTAGTGTACTTTCAAGTTCAAAGAGTTTACCTGGTTTTAGAAGTGCATTTATATTAAATCTTTAACTTTAAATTTTGTATGCTTGGTTTCTTAAGAGATTTGTAATATTCTATTTGTGTGCAGGGCCGGATTTAGCATGGGGCAAAGTAGGCCCGTGCCCATAGCGGCAAATTTTTAGGAGCGGCAAAACGGCAAGAAAAAAGCTGGAATTTGGGAAATAATATTACAGTACTACTGTATGTTTTAGAACAAAACTAAAACTCCATTCAAGTTTTACAACAGGATGCGTATGCAGCACAACTCTTCAGTGCAATTTGTTCAGTGTAAAACTGATTTACTGTACTTTTGTTTTTAAAGTTTTAAACGTAGTAGCCTATAGTAGTGTAGTGTAGTGTGTTTGAAAGTGTTTTCAAACTCAACATGGATGGACGTAATTGTTTAAAGGTTAAACTGTATAATGTATAATAAACTTGAAATACGTGATTTGAAATTGATGTGTCTTTTATTATTTTGCAAATAAACTTCTGAATTTCACCTTGTAAAAATTACGTAATAACGTAATTAAATTTGTAAAAGTAAAATTAGATTTAGCCTCCTCACCTCCTGTTGGTGTAATCATGCAGAAATACTAATAAAAATTGAGTATAATATTTCTCTAAAGATGAAACATTTATTTGTTTGTAATTCAAACTACATATATTATATTTTGTTTTAATAGCGCTTTATAAAATCTCATTAACACATTAGTAATATGAAAAAATGTTTTACTACTAATTAAATCAACCTGAGCAAATTAGGAGAAAGAAAATAGTATTAACACTTTTTTGTAATGAGTAAAACATTGCAAATTCAATGTAAACTAGAGACAATTTTGGTTTTGGTATAGAGTGCTTTTAACCCTACTGAGCAGTTAAAGCGCTAGGCTTTGGTCTAACACTACTCAATGACAACGCTACTTTGTATTGAATATTTTACAAACTAAAATTCATCCAATCTCAATAAAACAAAAACCGTTCTAAAGAAAATGATTTAAACTTTAATTTTTGTATTTACATTTTTTTTAAACTTATATTTACACATGTAATCATCGTTTTAAAATTTTAGTTTTCTGTAAACGTTTTGCCGACTGTAATCGAATTGTTACAATTGATCGTTGCTTGTAAACAGGACATTGTAGCGATTTATTGGAATTGGGTTGGATGGTTGGTGCTAACCAGCATTAATTTCTGCGAATCGTAACGATAAATTGAAACTTGTAAATAGTAGCACTCATTTATCGCTAGGATTTGACTCAGTTTGCAAGGGCCGTTCACCGGAAAGGTTGTCGCACTAGTTCGTTGATTCAGTTTTACGTGTTTTTTTTACCGTGTGTTGTTTTTATTCAATTGATAGCTAAGCAGCACAAACTTCTCGAGAGTTCTTGACGGAATTTATTGAACTATATCGGAGTTTTACCTGCTTGTGGCTCATTAAGAGCAAAGAATACTCCGATAGGAATAAAAAAGACTTTGCGCACACAGCGCTCGTTCAAAAATACAAGGAGTTTGATCCGTTGGCAGACAGAAACACTGTTGTTAAAAGAATTAATGCATTGTGTACGGTTTATAGGAAAGAACTATCAAAAGTTAAATATTCGTCAATGAAGATTGGACAAGAAATCGTTGCATGTAAACAGTACTCACACTTTCGATTTATTATAACGATAAATTGTTCGATTTATCGTAGCGTGAAAACCGGGCTTAAAGTTCAATGGTGTTCGACCGGGATATTTTGACAATGATAAAGAGATACCTTTGGAGCCGTCAAGATTTTAACTTTCTAAAACTGCCATCCTATCAAAAGTCACTTGCATAGTTCCAAAGATATGAAATTGGACAGATTTCAACCAATAAAACAGCACATTTTGCAGATATCTCTTATAATTCAAATTATTTCAATAGACTTTTTTTATATCTATTTATAGACCAAAGTTCAATCTTTCGTTTGGTGTAAAGTAAACTATATTTAATCTAACGGTTTTGTTCGTACAGTTCTGAGAAATACTGACAAATGGGAAATTCAAAACTCGACTTTCTCACGCTCCCAAAGTAGCACCAACGTTTTTTCACACAGAACGTCGTATTTGATGCTTCCGTGAAAAGTTCAATTCGTGTGATCTAATTTTGTGATTCAAGTAAAACTAAGTCAAATACTTTTATGAAATAATAATTTACAAGTATACAGTTCAATTCTTTGATTTATTCTCTACACTTTCTTATAATAATATTTCATATTTGGGCAAGGAATATATTCCTAAATTACTATTCATAATAGGCCTAGTTTTGTTGGAAGTCTTTGAACTGGTGTTTTCAAAATAAGAAATTTGAAATTGATAAATATTTTTATACATTTCTATTCAGGACTAAATTACGAAATTTTTTAAATTTATGAAAAAAATTACAAAAATGTTTACTACTTTCTATGTAGGCCTAAAGTTGAACTTTTTCTTTTCGTTACTAAAAATTTTTGTTTCTTGAGCTAATAACTTTGTAAATTTTATATCAATAATTTTTTTACTAGCATATATAAATTCTTTGAACCTTTCTCTACAAAAAGCTACTGAACACTCTTGGATTGGTTTATAATTACTATATTTGGCTAGGGTTGCCATATGTCTGATACCCAAAAAGAGGACATTTGTTATATTCTGACACCCAAAAAGAGGACATTTTATGTTGCGGTGGCTAGGGGTTTGATATGTAATATCCCACATAAAAAAGGGAAGGTCCGGGGAAAACATTGAAAAATTAAACCTTCAGAAACGGGTTTGAACCTGTTTTTTTTTGCTTTTTTCGAATTTACCTGATACAAAATATGTTTAATGGATTTTTATAGTTAGTTATTGGTAGATAATGGAAAGAAAAAACTACAAAAATGTTTGGAACTATGTAAATAAATTAACTTGTCACTACAACTAACTAAATACTGAACAAAACAACAGTGAACGGTGAACGAGACAGTCGAAAATGACCCATACAAATGCAATGCAATGTAAACGTGAAGAATGGAAGACAAACAGGAAACGGGTGTTATGGTTGCGCGCGGAATCGAACTATTTACTGCTCACTTACTTCTTTCTTCTTTCGATGACAGACGACAGTAGTAAGAACAACGAAGACGTGATCAACATACCAGCGTAACCGTAGCATCTCAACTATCGCATCAAATGTGAAAGAACTGTTATAATAATGCGTTTTATGTTGTAAGCATTCAAAAACTAAGTCAAATTCATGAAATAATTTTCCAATTTAGTCCTTCCTTACGTTATTTTGTGAATATATTAATACATTACTTCCAATAGTCAAAAAAGAGGACATTTCCTGTAATATAGGAAAATCCCCCGGACCATTTTTTTTAACCTCAAAACCCGGACATGTCCAGAGAAATCCGGACGTATGGCAACCCTAATTTGGCGAATTTTTGAAAATATGCTTGCACACGCACCGAAATGGCTTGATTTCGGAAAAACGTTAGCATTAACACTTCTAGTGTTAATGTTAATTGTGGGGAGGGGCGGCAATTTTAGGGGGCCCATAGGCGCAAAATATGTAGATCCGGCCCTGTTTGTGTGTATGTTGTTTCCCAATGTATGTATGTGTCAGGGGCGGATACAGGATTTAATTTTGGGAGGGGTCATAAGAAGTCGAAAACATCATTACCGAAAATTTAACAACAACGGGTCTGGGGCATTAAAAAAAAATATATATAAACTCTATGAAATAACTTTTTAATGCATTTCTAGGCCTTAAATATTTTCTTGAAAGAGCAAGAGTTTCTTGCAGATTAAAAAATAAAATTAACACTAATCATTGAAGAGTTAACAGGATACAGGAACGTACTAAAATCAATAACTCCACAACACGATCATTAAATCCACTTTGTTTCACTAAATTTAAAACAACGTAACACAAGCTTTCACTTATTGCATACAGTTCCGTAAAACAATTAGCCCAACCAATAGAGATTTTTTTTTTATTGAATTTCAGTTTTAAAATTTGTTATAAAATAAAAAAACATATCAGGCAAGGAATTTTTGCTCATTTTTTATAAACAAAAATATCAATAAATTTGGACTTTTGGGATTTTTTGTTGATATTATAAAAATTTATGCGTGGCTCACGTTATTTCCAGCGGGACATTTGTAAAGAATTAAAAACCTACAAAATGGTTTTTGAAAACCCCGATCTCACCATTTCTCACCGAGAAAAGTCGGAAAACGCTTAAAAATTACTAGTCTATTCAAAAGTTAATATCTTTGTTAATTTATAATACTGTATTTAGGGCAGATCTTTCGGAAAATTATTGTTTAGTATTTGTATTTCAATCAGGCGGAAGATAAAATTTGTCGCATTAATAGTTTTTGCACAATTGCAGTATAAACAATTTAGACAATTATCTTGCATAATGCGGAGGAGAAGAGAACGGCAGGCTGCTGTTTCCGTCACTACCACTGCCTCTCTTGCAAATTTACCATCGGCGCCGGCGTCGCTAGCAAATTTACGCGTTTTGCGATATGTTCTGAAGCATTTTTATCATACTTTATCAACCTTAAAAAAATCAAGAGATAAGAATTGTAGATTTTAATTTCTACTTTCAGAATCCATTTAGTAAATTTAAACCGGGCCACTCAGGTTAATTGGGCGTATCATGCAAGATAATGGCCTAAATTGTTTATACTGTAATAATTGTGCAAACACTATCAATGCGACAAATTGCATCTTCTTACTGTTTGAAATACACATAAATAAACAATCATTTTCTGAAAGATCTGTTGTTTTGGGGGGTACCCGCCCTCCTGTATCCGCCCCTGGTATGTATATTCATGGTGATCATTTATTTTAACAACATAATAGGTTAAACCGGATGTTCCATAACTATCGCCCCTCTACGTTTTGTAATATTGCAAATAGAATACGGAAATGTTTTTTCTTTATATGATTAAAGGAGGTTGTGTTTGTTGCATCCAAAAATTTGGCCCTCGCCAAAAAATGGGGAAATCAAAAGTTGGGAAATCAGAAATAACAAATTCATGAAACCCCACTAGTGGTAGCAACTATTTTGGGCAGAGTTGACACAGAGACCTCCAAACGGCACCAATGTTTTAGTATAAAGACCTTGAAAATGTATACCACTCGATGGGGGGTTTGTAGGTACAAAACCTTTTTAGTACAAAACCTCCCATTGTTGTAGTCCCCAACCTCAACAATCCCCTCTACGATTTGATCTCGTTTCTTGTGTGATTTCCTTACTCGTGCTAATTGTTTACGACACGCTCGCTCATTCCCTTACGCAAAGAATAAGCGTACACCTAGTTATGGAACACCCAGTATAATAATTTCGTACTCTATGTGTACCATACATTGCTTTGAATTGTTTTAGTTGTTGCTTACGTAATCGATTGTAAGTTTTTTTGTAATAATACGATTATAAAGATTATGATTATTTATTTATGTTTTTTTTCCCCAGTTCAATATAGTGACCTTTTTATAAGCTTTAAATAAATATCCCAAAAGCGGTAATGAACAATCTAATGCCTTATTTGAGAACGGCTGAAATATATACGTTTGGTGTCAAAACATAATTGTATTGCTTTTTTACGTAAGTTTTTGCACATTTAGTTTTAAATATTTTACCCATTTTAGATCCGATTTGATGAAATAAAATGTTTATTTGTTAATTACTGTTGCATTCATATTTAATATATACCTTGTATGAAATATTTTTTCAACAAAACAAGCTTAGAAGACTTTCCCTAAATTATTTCACGGTAATAGATTATCAAATCAAATTCAGGAAAACCCAATGTTCAAATAATGTTAATTGGAGATTTAAGATAATTTGTATTTGGTATTTGACATAATTTACTTAAAATTGTTTTTATATTAATTTAAAAAAGTATTAAATATATGCCACACTTTATAAATGGGTTATTAAAACATTATCAATAATAAATCATTGCTCGCGCCAAATATTGAAACATGTGCTTGCTCCCTACACAACGAAAACTAAAACTTTTCGTCGGGAATGATGAAAAGGAGAATTGAAAGTAGTTTGTGCAAGGCAGTGCAAGAGGCAGATATATTCGCGGTCTGGTGGTGCGGCGAAATTTAAACTCTGTCTATAATGTCAGTTTCATCTCAAGGCGCTGCAAAAGACTGGTGGCGTTCCGAGTGGCTTCGATGTGAACTACCACACAAGCGTCCGCTTAAAACCCATTAGGTTTCGCTTCTTATAGTATTGTTTCTTCAATGGTATAACTTAGTTTTGCTGATTTTATAACTAGACTAGCTGCAGGCTACATGCGGCATTATCCACGTGCAATAACTGCTGAAAAAACCTCAAAGCATAACTATAAACAAAAACTATTAAACGGTTTTTGCATTTATAACCCCTTACATCGTATCGGAGAAAATATGTAAATAAGAAAGTTGGAGAGAATTAAATTTCCAATCGCCAAGGTAGTCTCACATTTTTTCTAAAACTTACCGTTGAAAAGCTACAGATGTTTAAAAAGTGGGTCAACTAAAAAGTTTAAGAAAAACAATCACTTATTGTGTTATAACTCCAATACCTTATACAACAGGGTTATCAAGGTGTAAAGAAAGGAACTGACGACCCAAGATAGATAATGATTTAGTAACAAACTAGCCAGTCTCGAACCGTTTGCCGAAGAGCCATATCATGAAACTTCAGTAATCGTATAATAATAAACAGTGGATTAGTTTGACATACCGAAAAAGGTAATATAAATTTATTAACGATTTTATTATATGTACGGTATAGAATACATTTTTAAATCGCAATAGGGTTGTGTTACAAATTTGATATTACTATGTATTTTTGTATTCCTAGTTAACAGGTAGAATCTGTGTCACAATATATTTTTCATTTTATTTTATTCATGAAAAACCTCAGCAGAAATAGTAAATTTTGTTTTAAATTTTAAACACGTGGTTCAATAGTGAATTTATTAGCTAAATTATAAATAAATAATAACTTTGTAGTAACAGTCGGTGTGATTTCATTTATTAAATTGTTTACTGTGATATGTACCATAATTACTGCTAGGTATAATAAATCTTATCCTAATTCAATGCACGCCAATGTTTCTTAATATTGAAAAAACGGAGACCTGTACTTTTAAATTTGGCTTAAAAGGTAGTTAAGACATTATGTACAACTTAACGGCCATTTTTTTCAATCAAGGTTCAAATTCACTTAAGAGGACCCGGAAAGTCCTATCATTACAATGTTAAATCAGCAGTTTTTGTGCACACTTTTTTCAAAGACTGTTTGAGATAACAAACTGGTTTTTGGTACATTTATTCCTGGGTATGTACCCTATACTTCAACGTAGCAATTTTTCAATTAGACATTTCAAAGTTATCATTTTGCTGTTGTTGTAAAATTCCCTTTTTATGAGTTAAAAATTTTATAATTTTGTAAATAATAAAATAATAGCAAAATCAAATAATCCCTGTGTTAAAGTTTGTATTAGTATTTATAAAATTGTGATACAAATTTCACTGCAACATCTCTAGTAGTTATTGAGAAAAGTGTACAACAATAGCGAAAAACCAACTTTTCAGGAAATCACAATTTAAGTCAGGTATCACAATTTAGAAACAGAAGTTTATATGGTATTTTTTTATGCTTAAGTTTTCAAATTGAAGACTTTTGCCTTAAACAAAACATTAAGTTGGAATTGACATCAAGGTATAGAAGACCCTTAAGGGTGATTGAATGCCTCTAGACTCTAGCGTTGGAGAAAAATAGTTAGGGAGTTCGACACTCGTAGCGTTGTGTGTAGTGAAACTTGCAATGCAGTCCCTTTCTTCCCCCACTCTACCACCAGGCTCACCCCTCTCGCGAGGACTCTCTCTCGTATTCTCTGTTGACGCGTCTGCCTTTATCTCTCAAAACTGAATTCAAAGCACAAGCCAGCTCAGCGCACTGTCACCTCACAACCACTAACCTTTACAGGGTGAATTACATACCTGCTACTGCGTTGTGGACGTCCACAATCTGCTATTGCGTTACTGTATTTACGCAATACAAGTACCTGTGATCTGTGAAGGAATATGTGATCTCAATAAATACACCAACCACATAGTATTATTCATAACAAACATTTATTGCATTTGAAAATGTTTTGTTATCAGAACAAGTGCAGTAAACAATCAACGTAATGCTGACATTATTTTATATACAGAGTGTCCAGAAACTTCTGACCAAAACTTTAACTTATTGTTCATTCGGTAAAAATAAACCAAAAACATATAACAATTAATTTAGATACATATTTACATTTTGTGCACACACTACTATGTTTCAGTTTTAACCATCGGAAAAAAGTAAACATTTTAAACTGACAAAAAATTTAAAAACTCGTAAAAACAACATTAACAAATGTAATAGTCTAATAAAATGGTGTGAAATAAAGAACAAAATACATAATAATAAACAAATAAACATAAATAGGCCTACACAATTAGACCACAAATTCGTATTCAAAATATATAACTTATACATCAGTTTGTGATAAAGAGGGCCAATTACTACAAAATTAAATCCATAAATCAAAATTTTATAACTTATAAATAATAAAAAAACATGTGTTTTCAAATAGAAACAGCTCATATAACGTTTTAATTTCCTAAATCAATCAATTTAAATACATGTGTACAAATGATTTATTACTCCTCTGTTTCACTTATGATATGCAATATTTCAAGATATTTTTAATTATTTACAAACACAAACCTATAATATATGCGTGTTTAGATTTAGGGCCTACACTTTTAATGTAACATTTTTTAATTTCTTTTCCTCCCGTTTTATTTGTGCATCAACTATGTAGGGTGGGTCACGAACACGAAGCTGCCGGTTTATCCTACTGTCTACAATTTCTGGAAGCATGCATTCTTTGTAGAAACATGTAAGTTTGGGGAGCATCGTGTTCTTCCACAAATCACAGTAGTCCACTTCGATGCGTTCAACAAACACTTCCCTGGATCTGGTGAACACTAAGAAATCACACCATTTCCTATTTGTAATGTTCAACTGTCCTTGCACTTGATAAAAATAGTTATGTTTTTTTTTTCAATTGTAGGTTTCCGATTTTGTTGATCCAAAATTTTAAAAAATCCAAAATACATGTTTATGTAAACTCTTAGCACGTCAGAGTTTTGAGGTGTTCCACCTAGTGAACACGTATAAATAATCTTGTACGTTTCTGACCAAAAAAAACTTACATTAATTGCAAGACTTTCGTTGTTAGACTACAATATTATACTACATCATTATTTAAAAGTGTTCAACCAAAACGTTCACAAAACAAAAATAAGAAATAATTTGTGTAAAACAACAGTAAATAATTTTACAGGTAAGGTAAAATAATGACTAATATTCGCACAAAAAACAGTTTTGAATATTACTCTAAACAATTATGTCAGAAAAACATATAAATGCAGTTAAAATTTGCCATTCATGCTAAGTGTTACTATTATTTAATCAAATATATATTTTAATGCGATAATATTAGCATTGTGACGATCGACACAATAACTCAGTAGCCAGTGCCAGGACAGCGTTGAGTTACGGGCGTGCGTAGCGGAAACATGTTACATTATTGGTTGTGTGCAACCTGTCACTGTGACTAAACTACTCGTATTAGACAGAAAAACTGAATACATTCTAAAGCTCGGTTTTCACTACTCGTACAAGACGCGTACAGGGCACATACAAGGCAAGTGACGTACCGTGTCCCGCGGTTTTCACTACGCGTACAAGCTTCGTGCAATTTCTTATAGACAATCTTCATTCACTGATTCCGTTCAAACGACACTGTACGAAACTTGTACGTGCCTTGCACGTCTAGTGAAAACCGGGCTAACTATTTATCTACGACTTTGCCGCTGACATAATGAAAAATAAAAATTTTCTTCGCTTACTAACTCTTTTATGTATTTCTTTCCTCTCACTTTATAAGTGATAAAACTTTAACGTTTAATAAAGGAAATATGAATGAAATGTAACTAATTTAATGCATACTGGTGGCTTGGAAAATTTACAATTAACATTTTGGCCAAATTTCACATTTTTCCCTACTTTCAAACTCATCAAAAGAAGATACAAATGAAAGGCGGCAAACTAAAATGATCGCCACGAACGACAGAGTTTGGTGGATTTTGTCGGACAAAGACGGCGGCATTTTGCTTCACAGGCTATACAGGCTTATTAGTATTAGTCCGGTCTCACCCTACCGTTTTTACATTTCAACAAGTATTGCAAAGTAGTAGTTTTATTTATCTAAAAATTGTATTAACCCTATATCTGGCAATTAAAAGTAATTGCACTACAATTAATGGCAAATGAGTTTTTTTTCAGGTTAACAGTATAGGCCTAGCCTAAACTATTTATATATATCGTTATTTGTAGCATACTATATAGTTATTTTTTTAGGTAAACAGTTTAAACTATTTATATATAAATTATTTTTGTTTTGTTATTAGTAGCCTACTTGTCTATATATAGATTTTTGAACTTTGTATTTGAAACTGTATCTCAAAAGTATTCCGTGACTAATAGAACTAGAAAGAGATAAACAAATTGAAGTCGTTTGTCAGGGCAATCGGTCAAAACACAAGAGGAAGGGATCCCCATGGTTACTCCCGCCACTCAGCAGGTGCTCTCTCTTGAAGGGGAAGGCTACCACCCTTTCCATACCGCCCCTCCTCTCCATGCACGCGCGGTGTTTGCGCACGAGCGCTCCTATAAACATTGACTTGTTCAAATAGACTACGTTCCTAAACGGATACATATAATGAGAAACAAAAAATTGCATTGGGTAGGGAATTAAAACCCACGTATGCTTATCTAAATTTAAAATTGAAAATTGCACTGTACAATGCAATAAAAAAAGGTATTTTGTAAAAAAATATATATATATGTAATTTTTTTTATTAAAAATAGATAACTGGAAAGAGCATATTTTTAAGAAAATTGTCCTAAAGTTTCATTGCTATAGTGTTTTTCGTTTCCGTTTGTAGTCTACACGAAGAATGGTCAAAATGTACACTTTAAGGTCACACATAGGTCGCAATTTATTTTTTTAGATTTTTTAAATGCCACATTTGGTTTTGACTAAATGAATTTTAAAGTTTCCAACAAAAAAAAGGAAATAAAATTTTTTGTTCATACACCCTTAAGGGCTAAGGGTTAAAATTACTGTGAAGCTCATATCTTTCCACTGTGGCTTTAAATTAAAAAAATCTGTAAAACTGTTTATGGTTAGCTTTAAACTAAAAGGAGTAAGTGTTTTGAACATTATTAGTTGTGCGTTTGGCAGCCACTTGTAAAAATGGTAAAAGGAAAGAACTACGAGATTCTGCAAAGGGTGGGTGGATGGGCACAATGAAATTATGAGAGTTGCTAGTGACTATGGAATCCTTAAAAAATGGAGTTACGGCGTTTAGCTAGTTAGAGCAATTAGTGAACTTTTGACAACCCTGCAAACATATGTTAGAAACATGGAATTAAATTAACATTTATAACTTTTTTAAGGAAAGTGATCTACATTATGCACTGTATATATTGTATTAGGAATTATTTGTACCAATCATAGCTCTATGTTAAAAATGTTTCATGGGCACACTGCGTTGTGAGGTAATCTGTTAAGCACTTGGTGGGAAAGTGTCTTGCAGCATCTGTGTGTGTTCCGTCCTTTAGTATTCTAGGATTCTATCTTTGATTATGGACGTTCTAGATAGGCCACCTAATGCATTCTTTAGTGAGAGATTTTTGGAGCAAAGGTTCAAGTAGTGTTAATGTCTGACGAAAGGTTGCACTGATCTTGAAATGTTTAAAATGGTTATTTTGTTGACGACTAGAATGAGCTACAGTCGACTTACCGTCACTAGACAGTAAATTGCCACTTTTAGTTTGCTTATAATATGTGACATTTTAGTAATTTAAATTAAATCTGTAGATGTATTTTATAAATACAGTTATCAAGCTATTGATATTATTAAGTACAAATATACACAGTCATTGTATACGAATATTACAAAATCATTACAATATAAAATACAAAGTCTTAAAAAAAGAACCTTAACTTTAAAATGATGTGTACTAAAATGTTCTGACTTTTTATTTAGAGGTTGGTATATTAAAGTAAACTAATGCAGGTTGCTTATGGATTTAATAATGAATGTTATCATGTTTATGTTCACACAGTATTTCCAATCAAAAATAGTTTTAATTAATTTAATTAGCTTTAGTAATTTACCATCAATAGAATGGTTAGCCTAAGTATTAAACAATTGATATTAAAATGTTTATCTACAGAAATTAAATACAAACACAAAATACTGTAGTTTAAAAAAATACCGTAGTAATTTACTATTAATGGGGTCTGGGTAGCATATAAATTAAACAATTCATATTAAATTGAATACGTATAGAAATTATTGACAAACACTAAATATATAAATAAAATAGCAATTTACTATCAATAGTAGAGGTAGCTTATGCATTAAACAATTTATATTATTTGTTACTCATCTGGCCCCACAGAACAGCAATATTAAGTTGGTCTTTACGTTGGCAGATATACATGGTTCACAATGTATGCAATATATTATATGTTGCAGACGCTAGAGGACATGTGTATCTAATTTTCACACAAATAAATTTTGACAACCAAAAATAAATATTTATATATATTTTAAGTCATTGGGATACAAATGAAAAAAACTCTGTGGCCTGGAGGTAAATTTTCACTCATAAGGGTTGGCAGTAAAAGTGTTAAAATGAATATGTACAGAAATTATTTAAAAACACAACATACCTAGTTAAATACAGAG
>JAGFPH010000315.1:104175-115130 GCA_018207615.1 Philaenus spumarius
TGTTTGTAAATGTAGTCATTGTGTTAGGTTTTTGATTGTACGATAAAGTTTTTATATTTGTTTATGGTTTCTTTACAAACCAATCCTAATTTTTATTATTGGTTTTAACTACAATGGTAAGTAATTTGAATAACATAAAAATTAAATTGCTTGGTGACCACGTGGGATTATTCTTTTTCTGCTAGGCCTATTTAGAAATTATCCTAATAGGCCTAAGTCTTGTTTTTTTAGCAGATGCAGCTTTAAATTATAGCTAATATAAATAAGTAACTAATACTTAATATTTATCCACTACAGTAGCCTATTTATAAAGTAGTTGTTTCCTTCCTAGGCTACTTGCGGTTTAGACATGCTGGTATATTTCTTTTCTAAGGGTTTCAACAATAAATCGTTTCTTTCTCAAATAGAACAAATCTTGGGCTAAAGTTTACATTAGCATATTAAGTTTATCTTACCATATTTCACTTAGAAAAAGTTTTAACTTACAGTCTGGTTACATGCAATAGGGTAGTACAATGTGCATAGGTTAGCAGGAGGCGCAAATTTACTATTAGACCCTAGGCTAACCTATGGCAACAGAAATGCAAAAATAATAATAAAAAATATATATAGCCGAAAGGTTCTAACCTATAGTGTTAAGTCACAGTATGTTTACCTACATTTAACAGTAGGTAGAATGTAAAACAACGTCATTGTCTGCAAAAATATCAGCCTAGGGTCGAATAGTAAATTTATGCTGCACTAAGTTACTCTGTTTCTGTTTTTTTTTTTTAAGAAAAGGTTCCTAAAGTAAATTAATGCCAAATAATTTTTATAATAACTCGTAAGCAGAGTTTAGGCTTATTATTCTTTACAACCCAAAATCTCATTGCCTGTTAGTTTTTTTATTTTACATACCTAGCCTATGTGCTACCCTTAAAGTCATTGTGGATGTCCTTGCTGTTAAATTTAATAACATGAAAAAAATCTGGTATTTGATTACTTTAGCTTGTCAATCGAAACTACTATAAATACACAAACCTTAACTTTTTTCTTTATAAATATAGTATTTATACACTTCACTGTTGCCGGGAAAGCAATATTTAACCATCTTCAACACGTACAATATTAAAAACTTCCAAATCAAATGTTCCTTATGGGAATTTACATTGTAAAGAGCCGACATGTTTTTCTCAGCGTTCTCCCAGCGTTGCTGGATTTGTCTTGTTCCTTTTTGTGTAGAAACGAACAGTTTAGTCAACTCAACTAAGTAAACATACTGTGACTAAATACTATAGGTTAGAACCTTTTTGGTTTTTTAAAATTTTAATTACTGTATATAATGTGATAATAATGAAATTTGGCTAATTTATTACAGAACCAATTAGATTCAATGCTGCGGTCACCCGTTTACTAGTCCACAGGTCACCGATTTATACACACCCCATTCAGTACTGCAATAACCTATTGTTTGATTTGGCAACGTTGATGAAATTCCATTTTAATTATGCAGTTATATTGTAGTTTCTATTATTCTTTTAATGGTAGCCTACGTTGTTATAGTTTTTGTTATTAACGTTTTGTTACATTATTTTTTAATTTTCTTGTTTTGGGGGTACTTTTGGGATTAATATTGTTTAGTTTATTTATTTCTTACATGTTTGGTACGGTATATGTAAAGTGATTTATTTTGTTATAATTACGTGAAATATTGCGGGAAAGTCGAAACCTAACCTATATAATTTCAAGTTTTATTTTTCCTTCATAATTCCTATAAATTTTATTTCCAGGGAATATTTTTATTGTTTTTACATTCAATTGGACATGTTCTTTCATATTATTTCAAATTCCCTTAGAAATCGATTGAGAAGTTAAAGTAAATGTTTACCAAAAATCTCTATTGGTTGGGCTACAGACAACAGATACTAACATTAGTATACAGTATAAAGTATGATAAACACAGCTGAAGACCTGTTTTACAAAACTAAGATGTGTTACCAACTTATAATATATATTTACATAAACTGGAAACATACAGTACTCAAGACTATTAGTTAGAACTATTAGGTAGGTTATTTTTTTATGGGCACAACCTCTCCCAATTACCACCCTTATTTATTTTTAATTTACTTATACTTCGTTCGTGCGCAGCTTTCCACGCACAAACCTCCTCTATACCTTTTATTACCGTTTTCCTTTAATTTGATCAATGTTTCTTAACATCAAATAACACCTAACTGTATTTTAGGTCTTATTTGATGTTTTGTTATTTGTACTAGCCCATTTTAACTAATTTGAGAGGTTTTGCGATGACAAAAAAAGGAAAATCTTTTATTTTCCAGTTCTTATGAATTTAATTTAACTTTACTTGGACCTTTTTGTCCTCTTTTGCAAGTCTTTAGTACACTAGCTCAAATTAAACTCTACTCCGGTGTCGTTCCCTTTGGAGTTAAAGTTTGTGTGATCGGTGGCTACCTGTTAACCTTCCTATTTCTACAGCACTTTATGAATTTAGGATATTTAATTTTACCTGTAGGTATTATAATTACCTTTTTTTAAAAAAAACTTTTATTATTCTTTTATTTATCGAGCTCCACGTTGTGGATGCCAATTTATAATATTCTCTTTTTATAACAAAATGCCCCACTTGTTGGGCGTCAATTTATAAAAGTCTTTCTTTTATATTATTGTAACAATGTTAAATAATATAGTCTTCTTTTTTATAACTTTATAATGCTTTTATTAAACAGTTATTTTATGTTAACAATATCTTTACAATTTTATTTACCTTCAAATTAAATATATATATATAGCACTTAAAACAATTGATCAATTAAATTACTACTTATAGTTTTACAATATATTTTTTATTAATATCTTATATCTCGGGTCTATTTAGTTCGTGGCTATTTATTAAATGTGCATATTTATGATTTTAATATTAATTATCTTATTTTCTAAAATGTATCTAAATTATAAAAAAATTTAAAAGTTAGTTTGTGCTGAAAGTTAATAATTTTATAAGTTCAATTTTGAAGAGTTCACTTTAAGGTTAGATATTACCTCTTTTTAGGTTTAAACTTGTTATATTCTTTTGTTGTTTAATGGTTTTATTATTCTGTTCAAGTTTATTCAAATTTCTGCCTGGAAAGTTTTATAGTTTTCAGTTCTTTTTTAAACGTGTGTACCCTGGGTAGGTTTAAACAATACTGAATTTTGCTTTGGTTACTTTTAAAACATCTGTTCTACAATTAAAACTGCCATCTAATCTCTTGGCCGTTTAGGCATTTGGCTTGTATTGGAAAAACTTACAATTATCTGCCAAATCTTGTTTTCACCATTTTTTACAACACTTATACCTTTTCTTGTTATTATTTTTGATTTTTAATATTTGAAATGTTTTTAAAAGTTATAATTTTGAAATATTCATTCACCTATATCACACTCCCTTATATTGTCACTGCCTTTTTTAGCGGTTATCGATTTATCGTAAGGATTCACTTTGGTTTCTTTATCATACTTACAACTTTATAACCTCAGCTGTGCTGGTGTTTACATTTTGTTATTTTAAAGTTAATTTATACAATCGCCATTATTTCTTATATCCTAATTTAACTATATATTATGCTATTTTATACATTCAAACTATTATCTGCACATTTAACAAATTTAACATTATTTACAATTTTGAAAATACGATCGAATCTAAATTTTGAGGTTATGCTTTAACTGTTTCTTAAAAAAAACATTGTTATAAGAACAAAGGTAGGTTTACATTTAAAAATAGGTTAATTAGTTCATTTTAATTTAGTTATTTATAGTGACTTTTATTGTTTTAACATTTCTAAATGTATATTTATTTGTCTTTAAAAATCCTGATAGGCTAGGCCTAATTTCTTCATTTAAAAAAATATATGAAACTTCACGTTTATAAATGAAATCAATTCTCAGTCATTTAAATGTTACAGTATATAATTTAGTCTAGATTAGAAAAACAAAAATTATTTATTAGGTCAAAAAATACAAATTAAATTTGAACACAAGGGCGTTTTCAAACAAAATACAATTTAAATCATAAATTATAATAATATTACAAATATTTTACATTCGTTGATTAGCCATTGTGAGTAATGAAATTTAAATGAATTTACTTTATTTTAAAGTTATTCTAAACAAATTATCTGGTTAAAATTCTTTTAATGGCTTTTTTATATATCCCATTCTCCTCTTTACATCTAACTAAAATTAACAACTAATTTTACAATTTTATATTTAAACATGTAAGCAATGTTAAAAGAAAACAGACAACTTTGTGCCAGTCGGGACAGGATAGATCTTGTTAGATCCTGCAGCTTTTTCGTCTATTCCTGTCTCCAACGCTGCATCGGCCAATTAGCCTTTGCAGGTTGCAACTTTGTTATAGAAAACAACTTATACATGTTTACAAACTAGAAACATACTGTGACTAGAGACTAAGGGTTATCGCAAACACGTAACTTTACTACTCGACTCTAGCCTAATATTTTAGCAGACAATGACGTTGTTTTACATTTTACTGTTAAATGTTGAATAGGCTACAGGTAAACATACTGTGACTAAATAGGTTAGGTTAGAACCTTTTAGGTATTTTTTTTATTATTATTTTTGCATTTCTGTTGCCATAGGTTAGCCTAGAGTCGAATAGTAAAGTTACGCATGTTTAAAAATTGTTTATTATTTTTTTCCCAACAATTATATGTTTAAATATTATATTTCACATTTATAGTTCTATCCCGATTAATCCTCATTCTATAGAAAATAGTTTGTAAATGCGGGGATATAACAGAAAAGACCCGCTTTGTGTAGTAGCTGAAATTATATCATGATTTAGGCCTACTATCAGGGTATTTCAAATTTTGTAAAAAGTAAAGCGGCAATAAGCAATAAACAGAAGTACAAGCAGCTGTGGTTGTAAAATACAGTATTGAAAACAGTTTTAACTAGCCGGATGATTCCCATCATTTTTATATTAACAGGTTCTTACATGGTTAGGGTAATTTGTTTCGTGTCATTGAATCACAAAAAGTGATGCAAAAAGTCAGAAATATTTCTTTGTTCTAGCTTGCCATAAAACAAGCTGTTAAAGCAGGATTTTTCGGGAAAAAAAATTGCGTTTTAAGTCCTAAAAAAAATTGCGTTAAAAAGTGCCTAAAAGTAGGCTAGTGTACTAAAAATACACCCAAGTTCATTGTCTAAAGTATATTTTGAACCTATTTTTAAGTTACTGTACCAAATGGGGTAGTTCTAAAATTGGAGTAATTCCAAAAATGCTTTTTTAAAATAAAATTTCATTAAGTTAGTAATTTTTATTTTGTAGCTAAGTGTGCCTAGTTGGTTGTGGTAAAATTGTAAACTTGATTTTTAGGATTGAGAGAGGGGGCTGTTTTTAGGAATTGTGGTATAAATTTTGTGGACTCAGGTGATCTAAACACTGAAAAGTTAACATGTTATTGTTTCCTCTCATTATTATAACAATCTAATATTAATTTTTACATTATCAACTATAAAAACTCAAGATTAACAAGGCACATGGCAGTGTGTCAAGCTTAGTTCCGGTCTAACATAGACAGAATTTATATTACACTAACTCATTCACGCTATTTCTACCCCTCCTCCCCCCCCCCATAACTTTGTTCTCCAATATTATAATGCTATGAAATTTAGAACATAGATTGAAGACTATCATATGATGTAAAATGCAAAATTTGATAGATTTACAAAAAAAAACATTAAAAAAATAGAAGTGTTCAAAAGTGCAAATTTTAATACTCAATATTTCCTGTGGAGGTGGAAATTTGGCATGATGATAAAGTAAGGGGAAATCCAAAAAAAATTTATTCAAAGACCTTCTATCACGCCTGAAGAAATGCATTTAGAACTTTTTCTTTTGTAAGATTTTAAAATTTTCTAATCATCATATATTTTTTAATTTGTTCTTTCTTATACGTTATAACCAATTTGAAGGCAATCTTCAATTGAACTTTATTCATAAATCAGTTTGAAGTAAACTATTTCCATTTATCTTAACTACACATAGCCTACGTTACTTAATTTAAAAATTGATACATGTTGTAAATTTAATAAGATGGAATATTTCAAAAAGAAAGAAAAACAGCTTGGATTGTGGTACCACAAAAACAAAATGTCAAAAAACAAGGCCACATCCCTATCCAAAAAGTGTATGCTTATACAAGTATTGAACATATTATGGCCAAGTCATTTAGCCAGCAGAATAGTGAACAGTTTTAAATTGTGGTATCTTCCAGGCCACCTTAGCTGCCCTCTTATTCTTGGTCTGCCTAAATGAAAGCCTGAGCTGATTCAACTATCAAAATAATTTATAAAACATTTATCCCCACCAAGATTTTGTTGTTTTCAACTTGGCGTGATTTTTCTTAAATCTTTGGTCATATTGGTTTTAAATGCCTGCACTTCTTTTAGTGTAATTGCGGTATATGTAAAAGAAGATGGGTGTTTCCGCGGTCACCAATAAAGGAACTAGGCATTTAATGTAATTTATTTGTTTGTAGGCACTTTACGTACTATTTGAGCATGCTGCAGGCTACGGACTGTTTAAAGTGAAGGAGTTTGAAGAGATTGGAATGGAGTTGCCTCAAGTTGAAGCTTCTACTACCGAGATCAGCAGGTTTAAACAAGTTGTCAAACTAGTTTCATTTTCGCCATTCACTTCCGCATCGATTGCTTTAGAGAATATTAATAATATTTCTGAAGGTAAGATATAACCAAGTCTAGCGAAGTAGACTTAATATTTAATGTATTTATTCAACTTTTATTTTTCCTCCTATTTTCTTTGCTAATGTAGCCTACATCAGCTTTAATCTTGAAACACATTTTTAGACGGGGTAGTACCTTGCATTAGATAATGTTGTTCGAGCATTAGGTGGGTGAAGTCCATCAACTCTCCAAGTGCTAATGAATTCACTTTTAAGTGCTAAGCGTTTTTAGGGCATCACACAAACATATTTTGAAAAATTAATAATAAAT
Source organism: Philaenus spumarius (assembly GCA_018207615.1). Classification (NCBI taxonomy): domain Eukaryota; kingdom Metazoa; phylum Arthropoda; class Insecta; order Hemiptera; family Aphrophoridae; genus Philaenus; species Philaenus spumarius. The sequence continues at coordinate 111,199 of JAGFPH010000315.1, forward strand.
ACAAATTTGAATTTATATATAACTTATTATATATCAAAGTGTCTTATTATAATATTAATGGTGTGTTAATCTCACCACTTTTCCATTTTAATTATAAAAAATTAACATTTTTTATTCAAATTAACTTCGACGAATAATATTAGTACATTGACTAAATACTTAAAATACATTTGAATCTGATTACGACTCAAAACTCGTGCAAATTGCTAAAACACCTCTCCATCTCGGAAATACGTCCACACCGTTGCGAGACTGTTGCAGATCTGAAGCTAAAACCAGATCTTCATAGGTTTTTTTTCATAGGCGCCAGGCCTAACTTCCGCTAAATGTTGTAGATCTTTCTCGAACTTTCTGGAAGCTTTTAATACAGTGTACCCCAATGTGCATCCTGTCAATTCAAACTGCGTAATTTAAAACTTTTTAATATGCGTTCAAACTGTTCTTTACCCCACAATTTTATTATCCTTTTCTATTTACTAATTCAAAACTGTGTGCTTAACAAATGTAACTTATTTTGAAAATTAACTGTGTGCTTTATAGATATTGATGGTTAATACAGTAGAGTCCCAGTAATTCGAGTCTCGATAATCCGAGGTTCCGTGTAATTCGAGCCACAAATAGCATTGAATGTGACCATGCATTGTGACACATTCTTGCTGCTTGAAGGATACCGATCTTTAAATTTTTGTTTTCCAATGAATCTGTCAAGAGCGTTTGTACAATAAGTCGTCGATATAAATGCTTAACATTTTTATAATGCCCTGATCCATTGGCTGTACAACTAAAGTCATGTTCGGGGGGGGGGGGGGGGGATACTCTATACTATAATGCTTTGTGCAGTTTGTATAATAAATATGTATTCATTTCTTGTTTAATTTTAGGAGTTGTACCGGAAGCACTGCAATTGTTTTTGGAGAAAAATTTACCTAAAAGTGGTGCGATACTTGGCCTTAGTGACCCTAAAATAGCATCAGGAATTACGGATGCATTGAAAGTGAAGTGTCAAGCATCCGGTATAGTACCAGAGATTATAAGAGGTAGGTATAGTGGTTCTAGTTTGTTATGATGTAATGGACCTCTTATGCTTTTGATATTTATAGGCTACTATAATTCTTTAATAATCTTCTTCCACACTTTGTTTTATATCTCACAATATCATCTATCTTTAAAAAAGCAGATGGTGAGCATAGATTTTTCAATGGTCTCCTATAGTTTTTTGTGGAAATGATTGGTCGCTAAACATTACTGCATATTATTCATATTTTATAGTATAAAACCAAGCTTGTTGACATTGATATAGGGGCATTTATGGTGTTTTACTAGACATACATGTTTTTAGTTGTAATGTTGGCTGTGGTGTAGCTATAATTTACTTGAAAACTTTTGTTTTCTGATTAGTGTCATGTAGCAATATTCGCTTGAGTTTAAAGTCCTCCAAGTTTTGTGTTGAATTAAATTAATGTGGTGTTGTGGTTGTATTTAATTGTTTTAATCATTATTAGTTTAAAACAAAAGTTAATATTGAAACAATGCTAGATATTTGTAGTTTTGGTTAGTTTTCATCCAAAGTGTATTTGAGGTTATTGTTTTCAAACATAGTTATTATTTTTATTTTTTATTCATTATTATAAAATTAATGATTTTTGAAACAATAGAGATTTTTTATGTAAAATAAGGTATAGTTTTATAGGCAGCTTTTACAATGACATATTATGACCTAACTACTTTCACTTTCGCCTACGCTAACATTTTCTTTGAGAAGTTTTTACTATTTTCTTGCAAAAAAAAACAGTTGTAATATATTTTCAAAAAAAAAAAAAAATTATTTTATACGATTTTTGCTGTATTCAAAATTCTTTTTTTCCCGATTTTTCAATATGGCCTTCTCTATATTCAAGCTTAGTTTTTGGTTTGTTTAGAATTCAAATATTTCTTAATATTCAAATGTTTCTTTAACCCATTGAGGTAGTTTTTCAGGCCTCTGCAGGACTAGCTGCGGCAATTAATTTGATCGAAATTGCATGCTTTTCATTTGAGCCTTATAAAAATGGTATGGTTAAAGATAAATCTGTGAAATTTTCAGTGTTTTTACTAAATTAGTATGCCTTGAATGTACAATAGAACCTCCATGATCCGAGTTTCCGGATTTGCGAGGCAAATAGAAAAAAATAATAAAAACTTGATTTTTGTCAAAATCAATTCTTAACTGAATTTATTGATTTCGATGATGAATTCATAGTTTGAGATGATTTCTCAGTAACTAAATTTAGAATAAAAACTTTTGTTAGATTGAACAGAAAGAACACAAAACAGTAGTTTGCCACCATGGTATGGGTGACGTTTAGCGGATGGAGGGTATAGTGAATGGCAAAGCAATCTTGTCCTGTTATATCCTCCCCTCATCGCGGCATTGTAGTTTTGACTCACATACTTTCCCACGAGTTGTTTCTTCCCCCGGCTACTGTATTTTGTTCTTTTGTTTTTGGTCGGTGTTAAACTTTGTGAAAGAGAGTTTAGTTATGTGTGGAAAGTGAAAGACTTTTTTAAAAGTGTGAAAATTTATAACTTTTTAGTGTATTTTATTTACTTATCTGTCTATAAATATAAATGTTTGCAATTTAAGGATTTTAATTTGTACTTTTCATAAATACTGTAAATGTCTCTTTAAATTTTTGATTTTATTACAGTAGCTTACAGTATCAAATTTCTTTCATTTGAGTATATTATCAAACCTTCTTTTATTTAAAACTATTTATATTATTTAAAGCCAAATCAAATCTGTCTGCTTGGTCCCTATTACCTCGGATTACTACTGTATATACAACACTTTCTTTTAAACACATGGCCATTTTATTTTAATTTTTTGTTTATTTTTAAGATTTTGTAACTTTAAAAATTTGTAAAATTTAAAGTAATCAACTATAAATTATATTTAGTGGTACTCGCTTGACTTATTTATTATTATTTTTAAGCAGGGTGTCCACCAGCCTTGAAAATCGGGAATATCGGGAAATGTGCTTGAAATATGCCAATCGGGAAAAAAGCTTGAATTATGCTTGATTTCCATCAGCGATCGGGAAAAAAAGAATTTTTCCGTTAACGACAATAATAGGCTATTAAGTTTGGCTTCTTAAACACGCAATGAACACTCGTTCTGACTCGATTATTCCAACTTTCATTTGTTCACATGTTCAACTAAACTCGCCAATCGAACTTATGAAGTCGATTTTCATCTTTTGTAGTGACGTAATGAGCTGTGATGGCCCGTCTTGATCGCGTTCACGATGCCCGAGTAAAAAGTAAACTCAAACCGGGTCGAAGTCTGAGTGAGTCGAGATAGCGGGTTAAATCTCTAGGCTTGTCATCTATCTAGGACCGGACCGATAATGGTTATTTCTCGTAATTTATATCGATATCGAGACAATATACAAAGCAAAGAGTAAATATAATATCATATTTACTTACGTTTGTAATTTCGATTCACTGTTAATGTTTACTGTACGATATAAATACAACATTCGATGATTGAATAGTGAATGCTATTATCGATAGTGTCGGATCATTTCAACGAGAGTGTCACGTGACCAAATGCATTTTCATACATACAAAATCTTAATGTTTAAGTCTGCGAGTTGAGCCTATGTTGTGTATTTTAACACACTAAAAGTTTGCCGCAGATGCTATTAACAAGCCTTGAAAATTCACAACTTCAAGCCTTGAAAAGCTTGAATTGTGCTTGAATTTGATTTTCCTATTTGAGTGGACACCCTGTAAGGTTAGAATATTTTTTACACAAATTAAAAAAAAGTAGGATTATATCTTTAATCATAACCAAGATATAGCAAATAATTAGCTTAGCCATAAACAAAACAATGCCGCAAACATAGAGTATTCGACATTGTAGCAGACTACATTCAACATATGTATTGCTC
>JAGFPH010000315.1:134770-155136 GCA_018207615.1 Philaenus spumarius
ACTGCTCCTAATCTACATGTCAAACTTTCATTAATAATTTTACATACGAATCAGTTACTTCAAGTCAACAAACTCAATCAACAACTTTAAATTTGAAATGAACTGCACCTAACCTACACGTGAAACACTCTCGACAGAATAGAACCACTTACGAGCCGGGTATATTTTCCTGCAATATTTTTTAAGTTTCCTGTTTAGTGTAGTCAGGCATATTACAAAAAAATATTCCAGCCTTTTTTTTTATAAAGCAGTGGTTTCTAATCTTGTTTGTAAAGGTACCATTCCGCAACAAGCGACAGAGACATACGACCGATGCAGTCAATTAGGAAGTGAGACCGAAACACCCAACTTTGTCGCTCTACAATTTAACTATGCAACCGAGACACGCGACACTTAGTCCGAAGTAGCAGTTGCTATATCATAATTTCAGAAGATTTTGTTAAGAAACAACATTTTTTGTTTGAGTTTTTTAAACTAATTGTAGTATCAAAAATTAAAGTTTCATAATTTTTATAAATTAAAATCTTAAACATTAGTCTGATTTTCACATCTCTCGGCACTCTGAGCAACAATAATTATAGCCTACTTATGCATTTTTATATGATTTTGTATTAATCGAATCATATGATGGACTCCGCAAGCCCAGTACAAAATATAAATATAACTTAATTGACATAATAATTAATCAAGATAGTCAAAATAAAATACAAATGGTTAGTGAGATGTTAATGTTTTTATTTCGGAGTACGATAGTAAAGTTTAACTTTACTGTGTTGTGACCTAGAACTATAAAATTGATGGCCTATGTGCTTAAGTATTGTCGCAGAGTTTGATTTTTTTTATATTATATGTATAATTTTATTATTTATACATATTATAAATTTCAAATGAATCAGATGAATATTTTTATTTAAAAAAAACATTTTTAATAAAAACATATTCATTGATAATTATGCGTTCATAAAGTTGCTTGCATATTTAGTTTAAAATTATTGTAGATGTATATTTTTTTATATTTATACATATACTGTTTATGTATATTTTAAATTTCATACAAATCGGATGATTATTTTTAGAGAAAATTGATTTTTATCGAAGACAAATTCATCAAGACTGCATAATACGCTAGTCTACAGAAATAAACTCAAAATGGTATGAATTGTACAAATGCTGCGGAACGACACCCCTCAATACTGCTTCAAAAGCGGTCTGGAGAGAAAGAGATTAGCGACACATGACTGTCGCACGCCTCTTTCTCGGGCTGCGGAATGATCATCATATAATTACTCGGATAGGAGTCTCGATTGTCTGTCGCTTGTTGCGGAACTGTACTTAACAGGACCCACCATCTTTTAGGAAAATGCACATCGAAGATTTATAAAAGTTTCCTCTTGAAATACACTTTGATATTTTTCAAAGATAAGATAATCTTTCGGTAAGATGTTTTACTTTGATATTTTAGAAGTTGTCCGGCGACCCACAGTTTGGAAACCACTGGTATAAGGAATTCTTTGTAGCTATTTTCTGTTGTAGATGTATTGAAGTCACATGAAAGTAATTTCTTGCTCTTGTCATATAATCATGGCTTTCTCCATTCTGTTGAGAAACAAAACATTCTGAAAAAAATAATACATAATTTTCCAGCAAATAAATTAAAATAATGTAAATATTGTTTTAATTCTAAAAAATCTTTACATGGACCGTTACTTTTCAAATTATTGCTTTCTTCTGGAGTTTAAAAACTGTTGGAAGCAGTTGGTTGTCTCAATAAATACAGAACTTATAAGAAGGGCGACGTCCATGTTAAAGATTCAGCCTAGTTTTATTTGAATCTGGCAAGCTTAGCGCGCAGCCGCCAGGTAGCGAGAGCGCTACTGTCTTCGGTACGGCAAGTATGAGTGAGACAGAGAATGAGCCAGCTGATTGGCCAACCACTACCTGGCATGGAGGATTGATGAGTCACGGACGGGTGGAAATTCTTAGCCAGCATTGCCTAACGGCGCTAAGCTCGATTTGGTGGCAACCAACCGAGCTGACTATTCTCCATAAGCGTTGCACTTCTTCTTATAAGTTCTGTATTCATTGGTTGTTATCTCCGCACACCTACTCTGTATTTAAGATGAGAATAGTAAACCAAGAGACATGTGCTTATTGAACAAATTTTACTTACTCTTCTTTACATAAAAAGACTATTGTTTAGCTTTGTACAAACATGGTCAACATGTGGTCGCCAAGTGAAACCTTGGTCAACCCCAAGATCACTAAGATCAGAGAACTTAGTAGTGTTATTTTCAAAGAATGGTCAAGTACTTAACATAAATAATGCATTTTTGTTATACATTTTTGTTCTTAGTAAATTTAATTTAACTCATCTTTGATATTTAAATCAATTGTAAATTGTTTTAAAGTGCTAAATAAAATATATGTAAAGTATAATTTATTACTTAATCTATGATTATCCACCGACAGCAAGGAGATTTTTAGTCTGCCTTGAAATCCTTATTTGTATTATAGAGTTAAGAATACTTTTGCATCCCCATAATCATAATTTCACTGTCCAAATTTTTCATTCTGAAGTATAACTAAACAGTACAAGAGTTAATAGATAATAAATACATAATACTTTATAAATACATAATAATGCCTGAAATTGGTACAAACCACACGACACGGACTACCCACCACCTACCCGTGAAAAATATTAGTTTGTTTTCACAAGAGTGAGGCCAGACAATTAGCGTGAAAACCACTCGATGAGTGAATTAAGCTGTATCTATTGATAATTGACTAACAGACTGACAAGCAATTCCTTATGCGGTTTAGAACCCTAAAAAATATTGGTTAATTTGAAATAATTTTGTTAAAATTTTCCAAAATGGTCTAGAGAAATTTGTATCAACTATATAACCTGTAAAAATTGAAACTGGCTAAATTTTGCCATTTTATGTAGCTATTGTGGCTATTATTTATCTACTTGGAAAAATTTTAATTTTTTACCCTTTTTTGCCCAATAAAAAATATATTTTCCATAATATTTTATAAAACAAAGGTTAGAATGAATATTTATTTTTGTTTTATACTCTAGTAGTCCGCATAACTTGTTTTCTTACAAATATGTAAATAGTAAATACTGTATACTAGATCACATTGCAGGGGCCATATTAAAAGAAATACACAATGAAATTAAAATTATGGGTAGTTTTAAAATGTTGGATAAAATATTAACTAAATACTTATTGAAAGTTCTGTAACTAAATTTAAAAGGTAGTTCAGACAGGCTTCCAAGTATATGGTTTTATTTGTATGTGCATTATAAGAGTTTATATTTATTGGATTAATGAACAACACTTTTCTGATCCAAAGAAAATATCAATGAAAATGGAGTTGATGAGCTTGCAGCTAATGGTACTGAAGAGCCATCGCCAAAAAAGAAGAAGAAAAAGAAGAGCATTTCCAAATTGGAATAAATAGCAGTTTTATATGACTAATAAAAACATGAATGTATTATCTATTTTGTATTCGTTATTTTACCCAATAAAATTGTGCCATGCAACCCGCCTTACTCCCTTTTAAAAGGGAATTTGACATAACAAGTTCAGATCTAGATGACAATAAAACTAGATTTTCTAAATACACTGCTTCCTTTACTTTTACAAATAAACATCACATAAGCGAAATAGAAATTGAAAACAATTTAACAGACATTCTTGTACCTAAATTGAAATACCTTAATTAAATTGACAATACAAAAAACATTTTTTTCGTTTACTTTTATAAGTCCAAAATTTCAAATAAACCATTAGTTTCAAAACAGAAAGCAGGCCGGTAACTGTTTCTCGCCTGTTGTACGCAGAGTATCTGGTTTAGTCATTCTACATGAACCCACGCTATCCCCTCTCTTCCGTGCTTCGTTAGCACCGGAACACAAGAACGGAAAAATACCAAGTAATGGGATCAAATTCAACTGTACAAAGGTCTACACTCAGGTCGCATCTACTCTTATTTAAAATACAAATATATATCAGAAATATATATTTTCAAATTATCACACATCCCTAAATTATATATTATTTATAACTTAGGAAAAGTTCATGTCAGAATGCGTGAAGCAAAATCATGAGTCAACCTCCAGCTCTGTTAGTCAGTGGGGGCCCCAAGGCGAAATTTAGGAGAGAGGTCTTCCCCAAACTACCCACGCTACTTTGCTGGAAATAGGGTTATAGTACTTTCGTAGGCAGCAAGTAAGGTACATTAACTAGTTATTAATTATTATTTTTATTGAACTTTGCAAAAACAGGCCAAGTACTGTTCAGACAAGACCTAACTGAATGCAATTGTTTGCCAGTGCCTATAAAAGAGTGCTAAAAAATAAACGCATTTATTGTAAGTAAAGTTAAATTATATTTAAAAGAAAAACAATTACCAGAAAATATGTTTTGTAAGATTATTAATGATTGTTGTAATAATAGCTAAATAAATTCGATCAATAAATAAAAAAAAATGGCCTAAATCTCTACGTACAGTAGTGTAATATAATACTAATACTGTCAGTTCAAATACACATTGTGATGTAATTGTTTATAAACTCGGAAGCAGTAAAACAAGCTTTTCTACATTTTTCAACACTAAATTGATCAAGTAAAGAATCAATTAAGATTTGAGGCGATATCTCTTTCAATAGGTTGCGTTAAGCAGCTTCAGATTAGTTTGTTTTTTCATATCGTTTCTAAACTAGGTAAGTATAGCAAAAATATTTTTTTTAACTTCTGTATCAATTTTCAAGATGATATGCTGAAAAATGTCGAAAATTAAGTCGCTAAATCCATACATGTAGTCAAAACGAGATAGTTCAAACCGTAGACTTTCTTCAAGCTACAAAAAGTACACGCAACAAATAGTTCACACTTAGGCCCTTCGCCCACGGGACGAGAGGAACTCGAAGGGATTACCTCTCCACTCTAATTCCTATTAAGTGAATGAGAATCCCCCAATTTTGTTGGTGAAGCGAGAGAGACTCGAATTGTTGAGAACGGTAAAAATCGATCGTGACGCTTGAAACGATGAGTTGCATCTTGTTGACCATGGAGGTGTTTAATGTAAAATTATGATCCAAGAACTTGAAACACTCTCTGTGTTACATAATCGTACTCTACAGGAATATTATAGGAGGGAGTATACAGAGAAAGTGTGGAATTGCCAAGGAAATAAATTTATCACCAAGAATCTCATTTTATAAAATGTTTCTTTAATATAATTATAGTTACATAGTATTATTATGCATAATAATTAAAAAAAACTCCGATCAAATTTAACCCTTCAGAGCATGCATAACTGAAACATAACGCTGCTCTCCTTTAATAAAAAATACCTTAATTTTTAACTATAACGAAAAAATTACTTTATATACTTATGACTCATTTCCTTTAGATAAATTTAGTAGGATTAAAAAAGTATATCAAGTAAAAATTAACATTTATTAACAAAAATTAGTTTTTTTTAATAAAAGTATTATAAGATTAGAGAATTTCCTATTTACAAATCAATTAATTAGAAGTCAATTAAAAGAAACAAAACAAATTTGTGTTCTTATAGAGTTTTTCTCTGTTTTTTTAACAATTTAATCTTCATAAACATCACTTTCACCGTTTTCTTCACCTCGACAGCTTGTGCAAGTTGAGTTCAGGTGACTTAGGAGGGGTGGGGGTTTGTATGGGTTTAGGAGTGATTCCAGAAAAGGTTCACTAAGGCTCAAACACTAGAGATCAAAAGTAACCTAGTACAGTCAAGAAAATAATACTAGGTGAGCGCTCTGCTCTCAGGGGTTAAATTATTGAAACCATTGATTAAATAGAAAAAAACACTTTGGAGGTTATCTGGTGGCTTCTTTTCCTTATTTTCTTTGTGCCAATTCGATATTAAAAGAAAATGTACAACAGTAGAAGCTATAAATCTAGGTCATTCTATAGAATGCCAGAAATTTTGAATCGCTCTTGCAATTCTTTTACCGCAACAAACAGCCGAAATGATATAATATGGAACGCTGAGTCAAGCGGTGCTGGGTACATTCGGTCCCCCCACCACTAATCAGTAAAAACACAACTTCGTCAACACGGCTTTAATGGTTTCTCAGTATTATTTTACGTTGTGTAGTTGTTTATGAGTTATTTTAGTTTACTTTCCGATACATTTGAGATTGTACACTGAAAAGGAAAGTGCCAACCTACTGTGTATAGCTTACAACTGCAAGAACTTCATTACTAAAGAATCTGGTTTATCCGGACACAAGTATAACAATTTATATAGGGGTAATTATTTCTAAAATGTTATGTAAGTATATTCATGCACATGATAATACTTCTTGTCAATAATAATGTACAAAATATGTTAAATGTAGATGCAGTCAGCCTTTATATAACAGATTATGTTTAACTGAAAACCAAAGCATTGTCTTAAAAGTTTGATCTGTTTTAAACTATTTTAACCTAGAAGTGGCAGTGTTAAAACATTTTGAGATTTTGCCGTTTTGTTGCGTTTTGCAAGCATTTTTTCAAAAATTCACGAAAAATAGTAATTCTATTCCAATCTAAAAGTGTTCAATATTTTTTTATATAAAAAAGTCCAAAGAAATCAAATATGCAATGAAAAAATTGATTGATGTAAAAGTTATAAGCTCAAAAAAATGTTCAGTAATGAAAGGAAAAGTTCAACTTTAGGCCTACATAAAAAGTAGTACAAATTTGTTGTGATTATTTTCAAAATGTACAAAAGTTTTGTAATTTAGTTCTAAATAGAACTGTTCAAAAATACATAGGTCTATAATTTCAAATTTCTTATTTTCAAATTAGTTAAATATTTGTATATTTTGTTTCTAAGTAATATAGATTAGCTTAGATTTTGTTCAAGGTAGTATATATCACGAGCTTGTACACATTTCCAAGGAAGTTTATTTCAAAACTGTGTTTTGCTCACGAAAGAGAACAAAATATTATGATGAATAAATCAAATCTAGGAATACGCCAAAAGCTCGACAAAATTGTACTTTTTCAAAATGTGTAACAATTTGCATAGGTGTACTGCAACTATTGTAATATGGTTGTAACTTATAGGAAAATCTGTTTATAAATAAATATTGTTATGGAAAAATACAATTGTATTTAATTTAAAAATTAAAATCCTTTTTTCCATAAGCATTAACTTAAATCTTAAAATTTTACATTTCACACTTAATAACAATTGAATATCGCTTTATCAAGGCGTGCTTATTGGTTTATATGGAACTGTGCCGGTGGGGGAAGCAGTGCATTGACTCAGCGTTCCATATTGTATAGTTCTATAGTCGGTACCAATAAAACATATCGTCCTCATCATAAACTGCTTATTTTAAAAACGTTTTGAAGATGAAAGTCGGATACCTTCTTGGTTGACGACCGTTAAATGACTGCGAGAAAAATCGCCCCGTGAGTGGAGGATATATTGCATAGGACGCATGACTCGTACCGCTTCGAGTTCAAGTCTCTCTCGCCCCGTGAGCGAAGGGCCTTACTGAGCATATTTACACTGACGTGTTTAACTTGTTAAAAAGTTTCATGTTGATTATTTATTCTGAAAATTGACGAAACTGGAACAGATTGAAATGCGTTGGAACATTTGGTAAGTCTAAAATCGTTATGTTCGTTGATTGGCCAATTTTTAAGATACCAACTTTATACTTGGTAAATCCGGTAGGTACATTAAAAGACAAAAGCATAAACAAAATTTGTTTTAACTTTTATCTAGCCTTCGTGCCGAGAAAAACAAATTAACAAACACATCATCAAAATCGGTTGGGGTTCCCATCCAGCTTTTGGCTTTTTCTATTTTTAATGGTCTAGATGTGAAAATTACCAAAAATAATATATGATTTGTCAAATTTTATGGCAGCCATTTTAGGTTAAGCCATCATACATTATTATATTTTGATGTCATACTCGTGATTAGCGACTGAAGACTTAATAAAAATGACTTAAAAAAGTTGTTGAATTTTTAAAGAAAGTGACAGCCATTTTGAATTCTCAAATTTTGTTTATTTCGTGATCAGTGTCTCAAAAATCCCCCTATCAACTCATTTCACCCGAAAATTAGTTTAAGAAATCAATATTTTTGCATTTGACTTTTTTTAATTTTATTCATTTTTCGGTACATTTAAAAAAAAATGAAAAGCTTAAAAACATTTATTTAACTTTGATTTACTTGCCGAGACGAACAAATTTAAAAATGTATCAAAATCTGTTATCCTGCACCAGGATTCTAGCTTTTAGTTTGTTTGCAAATGAGAATTAAGAAATATGTATAAACTCTATGGAATAGTTGTTTAATGCATTTCTAGGCCATACATATTTTCTTGAAAGAGCAAGAGTTTCTTGCAGATTAAAGAATAAAATAAACCATAATTATTAAAGAGTTAACAGGAACGGTACTAAAATCATAACTCCACAACACGATCATTAAATCCACTTTGTTTCACTAAATTTAAAACAACGTAAATTCTCACTTATTGAAGTCATACAACTCAATACAGCGGCGCGCTCCGTAACAATTTTAGCCCTACCAATAGAGATTTGTTATTGTTATTGAATAGCAAGCGACATCTACAGTGGCTTTAAACTTTAAGGGTATCAAATAGGTGCATAACATACACAAATTATCAGGTAAGAACATTTTTTATAAACAAAAATAACAATAAATTTGGACTTTTTGGGTTGTTCGTTGATATTATACAAATGTATGCAAGGATCATGATACTTCCAACGAAACATTGTAGAGAATTAAAAAAAACCTACAACATGTTTTTTTGAAAACCTCGATTGGACCATTTCTCACCGAGAAAAGTCGGGAAATGCTTAAAAATTACTATTTTTCAAAAGTTCATAACTTTTTTAATTTATAATATTTAGGACAGATCTTTGGACAATTATTGTTTAGTATGTGTAGTTTAGACAGGCGGAAGGTGAAATTTGTTTTTTTCACAATTGCAGTATAAACAATTTAGGCAATTATCTTGCATAATAAGGAGGAGAAGAGAATAACAGCAGGCTGCTGTTTCCGTCACTGTTTCCGCAAATTTACCATCGGCGCGCCGTCGGCCGCAAATTTACGCGTTTCGCGCTATGTTCTGAAGCATTTTTACTATACTTTATTAATCTTATTAAAAAATCGCAAATATACGAATTTATATACGATTTCAAGGTCTGCTTTCAGAATCCGTTTGGTAAATTTAAAACGGGCCACTCAGGTTAATTGGGCGCATTATGCAAGATAATCGCCTACATTATTTATACTGCAATTGTGCAAAAACTATTAATGAGACAAATTTCATCTCCTTCCTGTTTGAAGAACACACGATAAACAATAATTTTCTGAAAAATCTGCCCTTAATTTGTAAATTAACAAAGATATGAACTTTTAACAAATTGTATTTTTTTAGCGTTTTCCCGACTTTTCACATTGAAAAATGGTCCAATCAGGGTCTATGAAAAACAATTTGTAGGTTTTTTCGGGAGTATCTTGATCCATTCATCATTTTTTTAAATTTTAACGAAAAACCCCAAAATTTCTAATTTATTGTATTTTTTTTTTATACAAAATGCGCAAAAGCTCCTTGCCTGATAGTTTATGTTTTTTACATACCCTTGTGCTACCCTTAAAGTCACTGTTGATGTCGCTTGCTGTTAAGTTCAATAACAAAATTAGACTTCTTTTTGCTCTATTGGCTGGGCTAAATGCGCTAAGACAATCGGCGCAATGGTACACATTTCACAGACAAGACCTATAGCTGTAGCCCATGAACAGTAAATCAGGGTTTCCTTATATCAAACGAAAATATAGAATTTACACTTAAATCGATATAAACATCAATGTACAAGTATATCGATTTGTACTAGATATATCGATTACAAAATATGTTTGCTAATTGGTTGAAAACCTGTCAAACCTTAAGGGTTTACAGTCAACTTCATATCTAAAAAATTATAAGAGTGACGAATGATTGGAAGACAGTGTTAGAAAATTCAAATCTTGACGAATCCAAAGGTGACCTTATATTCTTTTCAAAACAAGTCTGTGTAACGGTTATGAGCCGTAGAAAAGTGACACAAGTCTTGTGTCTTTTCTTTTTGTTTTCTCGCGTGGTCATCTTTTTAGACAAATACAATTACAAACGATGTTTACATAATATGTAAATATTCGTTTTAGAACAAATTTGTAAATACAAAAATTAATGTTTAAAACATTTCCTTTCCAATAGTTTTTGTTTTATTGAAATTGGATGATTTATAGTGGATGAACTATTCAACACAATCAGACGATACAATAATGCTGCCTGCCACTTGCTCGGCGGGCTGAGACGACAGTATAGTGTTATTTGGTGCTTGTAGGGTTAAATCAAACATATAAATTAAGCCTTAAAAAATGTTTTGGGGAGGGGCCATGACCCTCCTCCTGTATCCGCGCCTGGCTTGCAATGTATAACAACGTATTTCAACAAGCATGTATTACGTATTAAATGTTCTATAAACCAATTATAATTGCCTAAATAAATGTTGAACAATATTATGTGGTTTCCTTGGGTCAAGGCGTAGTAAGTATAGGAGACCCTGGTTTGGTGGTGCAAAACAGTTGAACAGAATACCAATAGACTACGATAGAACCTATGATTGTGAAATCTATAAGTTAGTGGGCAAAACGGCTATTTTAAATGATCTGGCACAGTCAGATCACTGAAATAACAGGAACAAGATATGGATCTATAACTCATTTCATACCATTCGGTTCACTAATGTCCGAGCTTAGCGCTTGCTTATTAGTTCTGTTTACTGCTGGGTAGTCTTCCCGCTACCATCTCGTTTTCTCTCCACTCTGATTTACCGACTCTTGTCCAGTGGTTTTTATGTATACCGACCCTTGTCTGAATAAAAGTTCCTAAGGAACCAAATACATTAGTTTGTTTTATTTTACTTTATTTATTGATAGATCATATTGAAACTTTTAAATAAATTCTTATTTGTAGGCTATTCAACAGTAGCGTAAATAACACCCCCGCAATGGGGGGGGGGGGGGGGCAGGTCAAGGGGCGTCGCGACCCTGACACATAAAAATATATAAAGGAATTCAAAAAATGAAATGTAGTAAACACATATCATAAAAATAAATTTTACAATGAACAACATATCTTAATAAAACTGTTCGATAAATAATATAACCACGGATCATAAGTCTGAAACCGTAATCATTATGATTGCGCAATCTGTTTACTAGCAGCTAATACCTGCTAAACTTTAGTAATTAATAAGCGAACTATTTCAAACGTATTTCATTGATGTAAATGTATAACCACCATTTGACGCTTGTCACGCGACGTGGCACTGTGCGACTTTTTGTAACAAACGTAAATGAATGGATTAGCGCATTTTGGTAACGCTACTCGCGTGGCACGACAGACATGTGGCACAGTTTCTACTGTCGCTCAAAGGTTTTGGTGTCAGCATTTTAATAATATATGAAATAATGTTTAATAAAATATTTAGCGTTTGACATTAACTCCGTAAAAATTAAAACAAAATATGTCTTCATATAGTCATAAACTAACAAGTGAAAATGTTTAAGATATGTACATAGAAAGAACATAATATGTATCATCCTGTGTACTTCTGTGAGTTTCGGTTCATCCTGAAGTAATTAGTAAAAACAGCAAGTAATTTTGAAGTTATTTTAAATTAGGTTAGATCTAATAAACACAGTTTCATCCGTGAATCATTCATTTTAAACGTTCTAAAAAATAAAATGAAGTAAAATACCTACACGTGTTTACTGGGCGAGGGTTGGGAGCAACTGCGTTGTAATATGCGTTCCCCAACGCGACGTGTGTGGCGCGATCGTGTCATGCAGCTCGCGTCCCAATATGTGCCTATGTCTATGTGTGCGTAGTGTGTATCAACGGTGATAAACACAGACAATACTTTGATAGACGGACTTATACTTTTAAGTATAATCACCCCCCTTCAAAGTATAAGTCTGCCCTCGTTCTATCGACCTCACACGTTAACCGACAAGTATTTTCACATGAAGAAATAGAAGAGGTTTTAAATAAATGTAATTATAACAACTTACAAGATTTTAATAAACCTTGATGTTTAAAGTTGCAATCTTTCTTTCCCTTTTAAAGATAACAAATTAGTTTAAATTTAAAGCTTGCATGTTCTTTTGATTATACTTCATAGCATTGGCATAAACTAAATGACTGATGAAAAAACAGACTTAATAACAACATAGTCATTTGCAAACGGAAGAAAAGTGGGACAGACATGGTTTAGTTGGGGTGTATACGAAGAATGAAGAAATTACAATGCCACCAAGAGATAGTTTGGTTAAGTAAAGAATTTCCTATACCGGTACTTAAAATAATTAACTTTAATTTTAATTTAGAGTAAAAATAATGTCTAATTACTACCGGGTAGTAATTACATATTTTATATCCAGTTTACTTGAAATAATATTGAGTTCAATAAATGAGAAAAAAAAACAGAACTGGAAAATAATGTATATATCTAGTTTTATATAAAAATAAAACAAGATTTGTGAAAGATGTATTCAAATTATTATTTCTTCTTCATATTAAAAATATTAAGGTTAAAATATCGTTAAAATTAATTGATGCAGGTATACACATTTGAATATAGTAGAAATTGGTAGTATTTTACGCTTAAAATATACCTGCATTTCATTTAAAATTACCATCTTGATTTAAAGACAAATCAATGCTTAACTTGTGTTATCTCCAACATTTGTAGAAGTATATCTTTAATTGTACTAATTTATTATACTGTTATACTAAATTATACATTTACAAATCAAACATTTTATTGTTTCCCATTATACAATCACAATCTCAGTTATTACGCATAAATGTTATTACGTGTATTTTTAGGTTAGCTTATACTTTATTAAATCCATATTATTTTAACTAATATAAAGGAATTATATGACACTACACGCTATTACACAATTGACCGAATGTAATTGGAAGAACTTCATTTTAATGGTCTTGCAAAACCATATCTGCAAGTCTCAATAAAAAAATTGTAGATTTTATTAAATATTCTTTATTCCATTATAAAAAAAATTGATTTAGAATATTGCAATTTTAAAATCATACTTGGTATTATTTCATACATTATTTTACTCTTATTAGTATAATTATTATAAATTTATGCTTTTTGTTACGACTCCCTATCAAACATCTTATATATTATATATAGACTTTTCTTTTATTTGTGCTTGTGTTCAAAATCCTTTGTCCTCTTGTTATTCTTCAAACATCACAAACGGGCAACGGGTAACGGAATTACAAAAGTGACCAATCAGAAATAGGTATGTGCTAAGTGTATTTTTTCAGTTTTTGTTGGTAAAGAATAAAACTACGATTGAAACGAGAAAGAAATTTAATGCTTTTAAAATTGTATAGTCTTTAAACGTAACTTATTATTGCAAGCTAGGCGCTTACGATGCATTCTGATATTTAGGAATAAAATCTAGAATTTAGTACTGATTAGATTCACGTAGTAGTTTGTGCTGCATGTAACTGTTTTTGTTTGTTTGTTTCTTTTCAAAAGTTGGCTTCACTTCACTTAGTACTCTGGTGCTTTCTGTGTCTGCACTGCTGTGATCTCCCGTTCTCGCACCACTCTACGACTCTACGAAAATGGCGGATATCTCAAAGGACGAACTTAGGAAGGAAATTACCGGTAAATATGGATATTTTTGTTAATACTTCTACTTGTTTTGAAAAAATACCAAAACATTACATAAGATAAGTATTTTTTAATTTTAAAATATTAGATATAGTGGGTCCCAAGAGGAATTTCTACTATTTATCCCGTGTAATTTTCGCTTGTAGCATTGTTCACACTTCCAATTAGATGTTCGGCAATGGCTGTATGACGCTATAGCAAAGGACGCCAAAAGCGAAATATTTTATTACAATGTTTATTACTTTTGAATGCTAAAAGATAAAGAAAATAATAGTTGAAAATATACTACATATTGTTTCTTGATTTTATTTCGAGAATATTTAAGTTTCTATTTTATATGTTATAATTCAAGTGATCAGGCTTACTACAATTTCTAAAAACGTTTAGCCGAGCGAAATTCATTTTAAAGATTTTTACACGATTTATGTAAATAAATTTTACATAAAAAAAATTAACTGTGAGGAAATTAATTTGTTTTATATATACCGGTAATACATATGTGTGTTATTTAGTAGCCTACAGGCTTCTAGATTAATTAGTAGGCCTAAAGCTAAACTTGGTAACTATAGATTTGCAGTTACTTTGTCCTGTAAAATATTCAATATTAGTAAGCGTAAAAAAATAATAAATAAATTCACCTTTTTACAATGTTTACTCTTTTGTTTAACTACTATGCTATAAAAGTTATGTTT
Organism: Philaenus spumarius; assembly: GCA_018207615.1. Classification (NCBI taxonomy): domain Eukaryota; kingdom Metazoa; phylum Arthropoda; class Insecta; order Hemiptera; family Aphrophoridae; genus Philaenus; species Philaenus spumarius. Next base: position 149,247 of record JAGFPH010000315.1, read on the forward strand.
TGAAATTTGCTTATAGGCCTACACTCTTTAATGGTGTAAAATGTTTTACTAATGCATTAATATAGGCTAACTATATAGCCTAGCCTTTTCTTTTATTTACTTATAGTAAATAAATTAAACTGTTGAACAAACTATATTTCAACTTTTGCATAAATAGGCCAAATTATTATGTTAGAGGGGATAGCTGCTGTACATCACTGGCCTGCAATTATGTTAAGGTCTCTTATTGCTGTTAATTAATCACAAACCTGTAAAAGTATTGATTTCCTGAGAACAGGTTTAAGTTCTTTAATTGATTAATTTATAGAAACAAGTATTTTTTATATAGGCTCTAAGTCTTAAGTCAAATTTATTAGAATTAATATAAAATTATGTCTTTAACAACTATCTATCTTATTGGGGTAATGTATTTAGAAAAATTACTAGACTTTATTATATCAGACCTTAATAAAAAGCAAATATTTTGAAAATACTGATTGCCATCTTGTAACAATGTCCATTGTCAATCAATATTATGTAGCGGTACTTAGGCCCTATCTTTGTTATGTTTAAGTATACTGTGAACAGGTTAGGTCATGTTAGTAAACCTAATGTTTCCAACCTCTGTTGTTTATACTGTTTATGCTGTTCCTAAGTAGCATAAAATAATCAACAGGGTTGAGAAAAATCTCAATGGGGTTGTATATGAACGTTGTACCTGGTTGAACTCATTCTCTATGGATTTGTTTTTATAAAAACTACTGTATATAGATTAGTAGTCGTAAATGTTTGGTAAATAAGAATAGAAACAGTAAAAACATTTATTTTTTAAATAATTTTTTTATTCCATATGCCTAAATGCAAAAAGAACTTAAAATATATATAATATTGTATTACATGAAAATTACATTTTCAAATAAAATTACATTCAAAAAAAAGATTGAATAAAAGCTTATGAAATCCGGTTGGTACAGGAACCTTTGGCCTTTGCTTTTTTTTTATTGGCAGCTCGTGGAGCCTCCCTTCATGCGGCACCCGGGACAGCTGAACCACTTGCCCCCCACCCCTAAGGACGGCTCTCTTCCTACTTAATTTCTTCTGAACACAAGTATTTATTTATTTATTGACGGAAAATCATTTTTTTTTTATAAGTTAAACTAACTATAGGCCTACATGTACATCATGATTTTGCAAAATAATAATATTAATAGTTCGTGGTGCTTTAGAAAGCAGATCATTTAATATCAACCAATGAAAAGTAATAAATATTTAACAAAAATAACATTCTAGCAAGATAAACAAGAAAACAATGAATAGAATAATAATATAACAATCAAACAACAGTAACATAGCAATCAGACAGATAACGAATGTATAAAAATACAATTCCAATTTAATGTAACTAACTCTAGGAAAAACTACATAGTAAACACTAAATCAAATAGTGTTTATAAATTTGATCTGCCGTTAAATTTTCAGTCAAAATGAATTTTTCTAATTCTTTTTTGGAAGGACCACAAGCCTGTAAGTCACCAGACAAATTTTCTCCGGTAACTGTCAATTGGCGAATCCCATGGCGGTGTTTCCACCTGTCTAGCCAACCCTAACTGTCAGTAAAAGTCGGGTCCCCATTTGGTAATTTCTTGTTTAAACTAAGAGCCTTCTCTTGAATTATCGGCCCCGAAATAGGAACGCCACGTTCTCTTTCTACACTAAACCACATAAATAATGCGTTATCTAGAGATTCATTTTTAGCTTGTTTTATTGTTCCCCTATTTTCTAAACTGTCTTTCGTTACTATTTTAAAACAAAAATCTTCAATTTCGTGTCTGTTCTTTTTTTTCCCCCAATCAGATACCGTTGATGTGCCAACACCAAATTAAGCAGCAATATTCTTCAGGGGTTCATCTTTATCTATTAAGTGCATCCAATCTTTTGTCCATTGTCACAGTGATCTTTTTCCGTTTGGTCGCCATTTTGTACACTTTATACACAAAAAAGAATACAGTAAGACAAACACTGACAAAACCGCACTCTAAAATGAAAACACCAGACAGGCGTGTGAGCCGGACTGACAATGATTTACTGTGGTGATTTAGTAGGGCAAGCGAGACAGCTAGAGTGGGGATTGAATACGGGGTGGGGATGGGGAACGGGAAGGTCGCTGTCCTCAGTTTTGCGCTCAAACCACACACTCCATTGTATTGTATCGCGACTCATCGGTGCAGTACGTTACTTAATAACACCGTCGCGCAAGCCCCGACTGAAGTTTATCTCCAAAATTCAAACTACCGTACTGTATCTATCATTGATCCGGATTACCCGGACATCCGAATAAAAGCGGTCCGGACTAACGGGGTTCTACTGCACTTTGTCATATTCTCATCTCTTCTTTCTGCACGGGTCTGCTTATCATAATACCTAATTGTATCCAAGAGAAACTGAAATCTTTTGCTACTAAATATAGCTAGGTAAATGTTGGTATTACTGGAAGCATACATCTCCTCAGTATTAAGATGGTTGTCTTTACAAACAACAGCAGAATATATTAATTACCTCCAAAAAGGATTTAATTTCAATGGCATTTGTTAAGGCTTGAGTTGCACTCAACTCTTGGTAGTGTTGTTACTCCAAAGTTATTTCACTGTTTGTGTACGTTATTACTTATCTTTAATCTCGTTACTAACTAATAAAAATTTTTGTTTTTATATTTTCTATTTCTTTTAAGTGTTGAGCATATTTTGATACCAAATATAATGGGAAGAGATTATTCTAAAAATTGTTTGTTTTATTTTGAAAAGTTCTTTGCTCATCCTTTTTACGTCCACTATGGAGCAAACTTTAGTTTCAAAGCAAGCTCTAGAAGTTTTATAAAAACGTAACTATCATATAGTATATAAAGATAAAATCTTAATCACAGACAGAGGCATTGACAGTTAGTCAATGTTGGTCACACCGACTTGTGATCACGTATTAGGTGAGCGAAACTGATTAAAATTTTTTAAATAACTACTATTTTAGTTTTTGCTCATTTCCCGAAAACCTTTTTTTTCCAAGCTTTAGGTACATTTATCTCAAAAACTATCAAAGGTACAGCTTTGAAATTTTCATTACATGCTCAAAGCCATTACATTACATTGAACTTATAAGATCTAAAATTATGGCAACATACTTAATTTTACTAAACTTAGAAATCAATATAGAAGCTAAAAAACATATTTGTAACATATGCAAAAATCAAAATTATCTGAGATTTTTTAGTACAGATTTAATTTTGATTTTAGTTCCACAGATATACCAATGCATGATAAACATATATGCAAAATTTTAAACTTAAGTGTTTTGAAGTTCCTGAGAAAAATGTACCTTAAACATCCCATTTTTAACACGCATGACATAGGACTCTTCAACTCCCCTTAAGAAAAATATATTTAGAATCAAGTTATTTAGTTACTGGTACATGAAATTAAGGAAAGGCATATTGTAACATAGGCAACCCTATTATAGCTGAAATTAAACTGGTTCTGCTTTGGACGCCTAACTGACTTATGCTTAGGCTTACCAGAAGTCCTCATTTACCTGGAACAGTCTGCATTTTTTAAAATTTTGTCCGCGAAAATGTTTACGGCTATACTATGTCCCCGGTTATTAAACAAATTAATCTGCGGTTTTTAATTTGCATTAGTAAATTAGATTTGTATTATTTTTTAGCAGTTTTATCAAACAGGAAAAAAAATGTTGATAAAAGATGCAGAGTTGCAGCGCTATTTAGCTTTATTCTCAATGGCTGTTAGCAGTACTGACTTGTCAAGCTCAATAGAGTAGCGCAATTCAGGCAGAGTTCAGTTGAAAACACAAGTCGGAGACGTACAGTTAATCAAAAAGCTGTTTTTGTTTTTGTAATACCGCAGCTGTTGTTCAGTACCGCATAGGGGCCGGAGAAACATTGAAGATTACGTAGGCACGGAAAAACACAAGAAGGCTGTTGCAGCATCTACGCTAACAAATCATTCATCGTTACAAAACACAATCAAAATTAAAACTTAAAAAAACAAACACTTTTAACAGAAACGGTAAAGAATGCCCTCACTAATCGACAATGTTATACAAAACACCAATATGCGTAGCGCGTACTTCCGTGGTAACTGACAGTTTACTATCGAAATTGAACTATTTTTAGAATAGAACAAGAAGGGGAGACAGTCAAGTATGGGGTGTATGTCTGAGATGACTTGAGATATAAGCGGCGTCGGCGAGACCCAATGTTGACTCATTACCTACCTGCGAGTTGTAGTGTGTCGTAAAGCCCGCCAAGTGAACGCAAGCCAGCCACTTTGATTCCGTGTCACTTTCAAAAGACTAGTTGCCATTTTAAACATACAAAGTAATTTTGAAGGCGCATTACAATCGATGTTTTAAAAGCTTTAAAATAGTCAAAAAAACTGTTTTTTAATTTTGCAAACACAGCTCGAAATACCCGGACCCTCGAACTACTGCGACTCGAATTATTGAGGTTCTACTGTATATAAATTAATATGTTTTTTCATGAAATTTTTATTGGATTCATTAACCCTATAAGCGTCAGGCCAATTACTGCTAGATATACCTCTAAGCGTCAGGCACTTTTTCACTGCTTGAACACATTATCATTTAAACATCTATAAAATGTATCCTATTTATGTAAAGTGTACACTATTATACATTTTATTGTTTAGGAAAGTATGAAGAACATTTCTGTGTAGATAAAATATTTAAAAAAAAAATTTCTCTAACTTATTTTGCGTTTTGAACGGAAAACAAATTAAATTGGTAAACAAAAGTTTCAAATGTAGGGCTCTTGGAAAAATAGGAAAAAAAATTAATTATAAATCCAAATCGTACAAAATGTAGAAAAACCATTTCTTTACATAAAACAATTAAAAAAAAATACTTTATAAAAAAAAACAATGTTTTGGGGTAAAATATCCAAAATGAGCAATTTGCAAAAAATTACCTGTTCATATTGAACACTCTATATAATGTAGCCTATTCAAGTAAAGTGTATACTATTATATATTTTCTTGTTTAGAAAAGTATGGTTAGCATTGCTATACAAAATACATATTTTTTTTTAAATTTCTAAAACTTTTTGCTTTGCGAACGGTAAAATAAATAAATTTTTAAACCTAATTTTCAAAAGTAAAGGTTTTGGAAAAATAATAAAAATTATTTAATTATAAATACAAAATATGCAGGTCTCGATCTATACAATGACATAACTAACTTGTTTGTCAGACAATATTTAGTCTATGATAAGGTAAGAGAAAAACTCCGTTTATTTTTTGCTGTCACGAGACAGACTAACGCTTTTGTCATGTTTTGAACTTTTGTGTATTTTCTTCAAGATAGTTATAAGTCATAGTGTAATAAACAATATACCAAATTAATCGTGAGAATGTCCTGAGTACAATGATATATAATATGATATACTTACTATTATTTTTGATGCACCAATTTTGATTTAAACGCATCAACGAGAATTCTCGTTGCCTGACACTCGGATGCCGGTATGTAGCCGAACGCAATCGACGAGAATTCTCGTTGCCTGACGCTTATAGGGTTAAGAAACTAATGTATGTATTTAACATAACATATGCTCATTTTTTTTTTATTTGTCCTCCCTCTTTTTAAAAAAAGTGCTTAGTAACATAAAATATATGGTAACCTACTTATGCTAATGTCCAAATTAGAAGAACAAAATAATCTTTATGTATATTTTAAATTGTCAGCTGTGTTTTACCGACACTATGGGAAGAAAACTAGTTCATTAAAACCTAAACTAATCACATTCCTGTTAAGAATTTAATCTAAAGTGAAGTAAAGCAGTTCTTTAATTTTCTTTTATAGTTGATGGTGAAGGTAGAAAAATATA
>JAGFPH010000315.1:155146-165810 GCA_018207615.1 Philaenus spumarius
ACAGCCGATGGTAAGAGTCCTCCAGTTTGGTTATATGACATGTCTGATGGCATGTAGCAGAGCTATTCAACTCTTGAGGTAATTTTTTTTTTTAACTAGTTCCTGAATTATAAAGAAATTTTTTTAAATAAATAAAAGTTTCGTTTATTTAGGAAATTTTGTATAATTTAACATTATTTTCAAACATAGTTGTTAAATTAAAGCTGCAATAATTTAAGAGTCTAATAAAATTTCATTATTAAATTTTGTTTACTAAACTAAAATTTTGAAATTCCATTTAGCGAGAAAAAGTCAAATATCGTGCCGCAAGTAAACATAGAATAACAAAACTTCATTTAAAAATACAAGTTTGTCTAATTAATTATAATGTATTACTTAGTAATATTTTTACAAAAGTTTTATTTAGTAGAGTTATGCTATAGTTATACTTTGTGATTTCTAAACTTATGACCATGTAACGTTTACTTTTATTTATGATTGATAATTGTAATTATATGAAACGGATATCTCTAAAAAAAAAATGCTTTTAACAGTGCTACTATTCACTGTTTTAAAACAAAACTAATTTCTTCTTTATGTAAAATTTAATTAAACATAATGGCCCCTCCCAAAGTTAAAAAAATAAGTTTTTAATCATAAAATATAAACAAAACCTTTTTAAATTATAAATTTGAATTTCACTAGGTGGTATACAATCACAATAATTTAATAAATTCAGCTTTTGTTTTAAAGGCATTTATTTAAGTTGGCTATATAGCTTTATAATACTGAATTCATTAGTAAGTTCGGTCAAGTCCTAAGGCGCATTGGGAATTTTCTGGTGTTCTAGAAAGTCTTAAAATGCAACAGCATGAGTTCCTGAATGTCCTAACCCTAACATTTTCATTTAGGAGTTGAAATCTATAGCTTCTCAACAGTTAGATTTAGAAAAAGAAAAAAAAATAGGAAGGATTTAATTACAAAATAAAAGCCTACTATTTAAAAATAAAGTTCTCTGCTTCTAGTCCGGTCAATTTAGACCAAAAAATAAGAGTAAAGCTACATAAATTCCCACCAAGCTGAAAATCAGTAAGATTGTTAAAAATATGATTAAAAATAAAATTTGAAAGTTCCCCATCTTTCCCCTGTATGGAAAAAATTTTATTGAAGGTCAAAGGTCAAAAAAATGAGTTTTTCACGATTTTCAGCAAAACGGTAAGTTTTATCATAAAAATAATTCAGAGAAAAATTGTAGATCATAAAATTATCTACAAAAAATGTATCAATACTTTTTTCCTACGAGCCACTGTTTTTGAGATATAACGATTCAAAAAGTTGTAATCGTCATAATATGCATGAGTACGCCACGTATATACATATCTATAGATGTAATATATGTTAAAATATTTTTCTATCGGTCATTGTAACTTACACTTATAATATAAAATATACGTAAGATATCACTATAAAAATATCAGGTAAAATGAAAAAACTGTAGTATTTGATGGCTATAATGATTGCACGAGAAATACCAAAGCTGCAGAACAACGTCGTCGAACTTTAGCAACATCTACATCAATTGATATTTTATTTGATGAAAATATGACAGTTCCAACCACTCAACAAAAATTTCTTACAAATACTCACAACAAGTCTCGGTTCATTTCAATGTTGAAAGAAAAATTTACTGCTGAAAATATATTGGTAAAACTAGCTAATAATGATGCTGATGTATTCATAATTGAAACAGCAATAGAACAATTCAATTTGACAAATACAACTATTGTTGTTGGTGAAGATGTAGACTTACTCGTATTACTCACTGCTCAAACTCCAACTGAAAAAACTATTTTCTTCTTAAAACCAGGAAAAGCTCAACATCAATCGGAAATATATTCATCAAAAAGTTTATCTACTTTTGCAAAGTTTCAAAATCATGTACTATTTTTACACGCAATAACTGGCTGTGATACAACATCTGCATTTTACAGAAGGGGTAAAATAACAGTTTTCAAAATGTTTGAAAAACAAAATTTAGTTCAATGTGCTGAAGCTTTTAAAAATAGTAATTCAACTCGACAAGAAATTATCACTAACGGCATTCGCTTTCTTCTTTCTATATATGGAGCTCCTAAAAAAAACTACCTGCTTAGATAAGTATAGATATGCATGTTTCGTTAAAAATACTAAAAGTAAAAAACAAGTACAATTAGCTTGTCTTCCTCCAACCTCAGTTGCTGCTCATCAACATCTTTTTCGGATATATTACCAAGTTCAAGTGTAGCTTGGTTATCAGCTAGACCCTACAGACTGGGGTTGGAAGTTGGTCAACAATTCATTAGAACCAGTCCAAACTTTACTTCCACCTGCGCCGGAAAAACTGCTGAACACAATTTTTTGCAACTGCAAAAAGGTATGCAGTGCTAAATGTGGTTGCAAAAAAGTCGGACTGTTTTGTTCTCTGGCATGTACACATTGTCAAGGCCGGTCATGCTCTAATATTGAATCACCAACAGTGGAGGATCCGTTTGAGTCCTACGAGGCGACATGCGATACATCGCTATTAACGCAGTTTACATGTACTCAGGATGAAAATGAAGAAGAACAAGAACAACAAGAAGAAGAAGAAGAACAAGACGAACAAGAACAAGAACATCAAGAAGAAGAACAAGAAGAAGAATTTGAAAGTTACGACTCGGACGATTAAATTTCACTACTTTTTTTTAACTTAAATTGCTTTTATCTTTTCAATCTCTGCTAATATCCATTATTTTGCAATAGTTTCAAATTAAACAGGATAACAACAGACCCGTGGAATAGGCCTACTGGGGAAATCACGTCAAAAAAACGCGCTAAGTACACTACCTCATAGGTGGCCTGGAAACGTGTGCATATTATGACGATTACAACTTTTACAACTTTTTGAATCGTTATATCTCAAAAACGGTGGCTCGTAGGAAAAAAAGTATTGATACATTTTTTGTAGATAATTTTATGATCTACAATTTTTCTCTGAAGTATTTTTATGATAAAACTTGTCGTTTTGCTGAAAATCGTGAAAAACTCATTTTTTTGACCTTTGACCTTGAATAAAATTTTTTGCATACAGGGGAAAGATGGGGAACTTTCAAATTTAATTTTTAATCATATTTTAAACAATCTTACTGATTTTCAGCTTGGTGGGAATTTATGTAGCACCGAATGTCTAAATTGACCGGACTATTCATTGGAAAGTTAAGTTCTTGTTTTAGAAAATTTTAACAGAACTCATAACAATTTCAAACGATATGTTTAACCTGTAGGCCTACATTTTTTGACACTAGTCCATAAAGTGTGACCATTGAGTAAATTAGTTTACCATTTTTTTCTTGACCTAAACTGTTAGGGTTAAGAAAATTGATGCAGAACAAAATAGACTTTAAAAAATTTATATTTCACACCTACAGTAATTAGCATTTGACAATTTTTACTTCGACTAAATCAGAATATGTTTTAAACGTTTATTTCAAAAGTAATTTATTTACATCTCTGTAAATTTTTAAATCTCATCAAGTTCTATTTTTATAAAGCTGTTTAAGGTACAAACTCAGTCCAACATATCTCAGCTGCAAGATTTTCAGTCTTGATGCTGACTTCAGACATATTGCCCTTGTATGTAAAAGTTCGGGTTAATGTAAAACCAGTGTCGATCTAGGAGTAGGGCTTACAGACCATTCCTTCGGGCTTTTCCAAAGCCCAACCAACAAAAGAAGAAAATGAATAAGGGCAAAATTACTAATGTTCTGGTCTCGATGTAAACAAGTTCTTAACTAAAATGTCATTGACCTTTTTTCTAACTCCTACAATATATTATAGCATTTTTGAGTACAAGCTAGTAATGTAAGGAAAACCGCACAATATTTAAGTAAAATATTATAGACTCTTGCCGACCATTGTTTTGTCAGTGATAGTACTGACAAGGCAGTTTAACACAGACTAAGGAAAGTATAGAAAACAGACACACAGTATATAAATATTACAACAGAGAACAGTTACTTGGTTAAAAAACAGAAGTAAAAGGAAAGGCTGACCTATGGTCAGACAGTGGTTCCAGTAGAGGCGATTCTACCTGATCATTTAATACAAGGTTGGAGTATTTACAAAATAATCTCTTTATTTCTAATGAATTTAATTATTACTCTTTTCATTGCAGTTTAATCCAGTAGGATATAGGCTAATCGTTGATCATTTCAAAAAAGGTGATCCAATTCTGTACTTTCCTTTTACTGGTTTTATAAATGAGTTTTGTTTTGTAACATTTAACTTTAACATTTTTTAAGTTCCATAATAGGCATCCAGAAAATGTATATTTTTGTGTGATTATAGTCTTGTTTCATTTTATTTTTTTATTACAGCCAAAAGACATACATATTATGCAAAGGCTACGTCCAATACAAATTAACATTTTTATATATTACAGTAATTGATAAAAGTATAATATTCATAATTTAAACAGAATAATGAATATAAATACTACAACATATAAAAATTTTATACCAAACACATTTTGAACAATTAAAAACATATAACAAATAATTTAAAACACAATTTACATAAAGATATTAAAGGGGGGAAACAAGCAATAAAATTTTAAATTCACAAATTATTATACATATAAAAAATACAATTGATAAAAATATAATATTAATAATTTATATAGAATAAGTTCTACAACATCATAACAACTATAAACACAATAAATAACAATTATAACACAATTTATAACAATTATAAAAACTACAACATATAACAATTTTTACCAATCACATTTTGAACAATTAAAAACATAAATAATTTAAAACAATAATAAACTACAACTAATGTTTAATTTAAAATTGGAGAACACATCCATGATTTCAAGGCTGGCTTGTTATTAGTCTATTAGGAGATTATGTTTAATTAAAGTTATGTTTTTACTTGGTGTAAATTATATATTTTTTAAATACCAAAACAAACAATTAAATTTATTTTTTCCATTAAAACAGCCTTTAAAAGTTGAAGCAAATATCAAAACTACACTAGTTTGATAAATTATAACAATGATAATTGCAAGCCCGTGCCAAAACAAATGTCTAGATCTGCCGCTGTGGATAACTCTGTATTTATTTACCAATTTCAGGGGTTTAAGTTTTGCTAGGTTGTTATATTTCCTTTGATCAAACTTTTTTTATAAATTATAAAAATTATACACGTTTTCACAATATAAAAATGTGTAAAGTTAATTGTTGTAGTAGGAATAAAATTGCGTCATGTGGAAATACAGTAGTCACCTAATTAAATGGAAGTATAATATGTAGGCTAAGCCTTCAATATTGCTATTTACCGGACAAAAGTTTTCCTTTTATTGTAATTTTGTTACTTTAGGGGATATACAGTTTTGTTAACATGAAATATGTACAATAACCTTATATATTTAAATACATGAATCATGTTTAAATAATGATATCTGTTACAAACTTTGCAAATTAATTAATGGACTAACCAATTGTCTATAGTTATGAGAATGTCAAATAATACAATATCAAAAATAAATAAAAAGTATTGATTCCAATTTAACCTGCCCTATTTTACGTACAGTGTTCTTAGATACAGTCTTCGTTACCAAAACAATATTTTCAATGAAAGATAAATAAATAATACATAATAAATGGTATTTGCTTGTATAAGTAATTACAATTTGAAGTAATAGATTTCTGAATTGCCATTAGCATTACTAAGAAATGTTGCCATTTAATTTAATTATGATAATGTATTGAATGTACAATGTATAAATAAGACTTTCTGAAGTTTTTAACACCACGCTGATGTTTTATCCAAAGAACAAACTAAATACCATTACATTAATGTTTTTGAGGTAGGTAATGTATAAAATAATGCTCTCTAGAATGTTCTCAAATTTCTAACATACACAAAACATGTTTAATGTAAAGAAAGTTATGCCTACTGATATTTATTATGCATTCATACTCTTAAAGAATTAGTGACAGACATAGCTTCGTACCGTACTAACTAGGACACGTACAATTTACGCTTTGTTGACTTAATAAAAAAGGTTTATAAACTACTGTGTGTAATTGAGAGTTTGCTGCATAGGCATTGTTATGCTACTTTGTTTCTCAATTGTATTTCTAGTAATGGCCGATTTATTATCTTCTATCAAGTAAATTACGTGTGACTTTCAATTCAAACAATTATTAAATTTGTGGAAATGAGTAGATCATTTAAGATTTATCTAACTAACAGATTAATTATTGTTTATTCTTAGTAGTATGCCAAATATTTTTCTTTCCATTTATCTATACATATTATTAATTCAAAGGGGGAACAAACAATAAAATTTAAAATAAAATTTTACAATAATTGATAAAAATATAATATTCATAATTTAAATAGAATAATTATTAAAAATACAACAACGAATAAGAATTTTTAAAGCAATCAAATTTTGAACAGTTTAAAAACATATAGCAAATGATTTAAAGTAATCATCGACTTCAACTAATGTGTTTAGTTTAAAATTGGAGACCACACCCACGATTTTAAAGCCGGTTACAGTACACAAAAAAACTTTCACAGTAGGCCTACACAGTAATAAAATTATGTCTGTCTCTGTAAATGTCCCCCTCCCAACATTTTTGGTAGGATTTTCACCCCCACCCCTCTTACTTGAGCTCCTGTGGATCACCGGTGCTGATTTTTGTACACCGATTCTCGAGAGGCCCCTGAGAACATGTACCATATTTTAACTCTTGGGACCATCAGGTGCCGGAGTTATACAAATTTGGAAATCAATATTTTTTTACATTTTTCTACTTCTTGTTCTTTGTCAGGGCTACAGTCTCGCAGACTTAATAGATCGAGTTTTAGATTTTGCACACACATTCGTTAAGCTCAAACGAAATGCCTTTTGTTCAATTTGTCCCCCTCCCCAAAATATGAATAAGTTTTTAGGGGTAAGTTGGAGAGGACCTTAAGAGCTGAAATGCAGCACACTTGTTCACTAGAGCTCCCTGAGGAAGTGGTCAAAATTTGAACCTAATCGGTTCAGTAGAAGCTTAGTTATAACTGTTTGAAAACGCTACAAATAACCTGTTGGCGAGCTTCGTTAGTTAATTCTCTAGAGCCAAGTAATCTTGTCACCTTGTCCCCTACTTCCCGTTGTAATAGCTCTCCGCGCCAAACATCGTTGAAAGAAATTGACTTATTTTATACAGGTTACTACATGCACATCTAAGAGCGAGGCATGAAGCACTGAACAATGCTACTTTAGTGGGATTGCATACATACCAATCCTTTTAGTGGCTGAGGTTTTGGGGATTTTTTCCACCGGAACTGAATTTTTAACAATAATAAAGGTTACGACGTACCTTAACAGTCTCCCTTATTTTGAAGATGGATTATTACTAGTTTCAACCTCTACATTGAGGTCATCTTTAGATCCATAAAAAACTTACTCCGTTTGCATGAACTTTGTTGGTGTAACACATATTCATACATACACACAACACAACAAACAATATTTAAAAATTTTAACCAAAACACATGGTCCGGTAACATGTCTCGTACCGGTAAACATTTGTCAAAAAAGCCGAATAATGGATACACTTAAAGAATTCAAGATTTTCAAATCATTAAAGTCCGCTCCAGGAAATGTTTTGAATGACAAACTGAAATTTAATTCACATCCCATTTTGAATTTTTTAATCAAATTCATCACCACTGAGCAAGGAAGGAGGAGGGGGAACCTATTACAGATAAGATAGGCCTACCTGTGTTTTTGTGTGTTGAAATTAAATACTCAGCAAAGTTGTACACAAAATAGCAAAGTCATCTTATTAATGTGAATGTACTTCAAAACCTCTATGTACAATATTTGATGTCAAAATAGAATTATTTAAAAAAATAAAATATTAAAACATCAAATGATTTTTCTCTTAACAATGGGTTTTAATATATACTGAGTTTGCTATGGTGAGAATCCAATGATAGTATTCATCACTGTATTATTTGTATTTGAGAAAGAAGGGATGTCGACAACAGAAATATTATAGTTCTAGAGGAAACCCCGTGCTCCTCACGCCAACGCCGTTGGAACCTTCTATACACATAATCATGTTACGTTTTCATTATAGTAAAGGTGTAGGATTAATAATAACTCCAAAGGTAAGATGGTAAATAATGTTAAATGTTCAAATCATTTTGTATTTTTTATAACAGCAGTTATAATAAAGGTTAAAAGAACCAACAAGACTCTCAGGTCTACACTTTAATAAAAACCTAACCTAAAAGTTAGAATACAAATAATTAGCTGTTAATGGAAATATTAGAACAAACAGCTGTTTTATCTGTTATTTTTTCAATTGGTTGCTATGGTAATAAAGGTACTTACATATTATACGGAGGCCACTAATTTTAAACATTGCTCAAAAAAAAAAAAAATTTGTCTGAAGGGTTCTAACTTACACTCTCTAGTCTTAGTATATGTAAACACATATAAGTTTGTAACATTTCATAGTTTACTAAAAAAGGGTTCTAACCTAGCAACGTTTAAAATTAGTGCCCTCCGTATAGTACGTAAGTACCGTAATAAATGTAAATACATGTGTTAGTTTATCTGTCTAGGCCTAACCTAAAAAAAAATTCCAGCTAAATTTACAACTATTGAAATAAAAATGTTTTTATCAAAATGAATTATAGCCTATATTACTTAGGCTACTCGGGGATAGTGTAGCTTTTTATTAGTAAAACTATTCTTTAATCGGTTCAGTAGTTCTAGAAATTACCCCCTAAATACAAACAAACAAATTTGACCTCTTTATAATATTAGTATATAGATAAAATTTTGTAATGTGCTATGGCAGTTGATTTTAATTCAAATATAGTTAAATATAGTTAATATAGTATAATTTAAAGTTTAACCATTTTTATCATATAGGGTTTATTATTAATAAAATAAAATATTGCAAGTAATTACATTTTATTACTTCCTGTATCTTTTTCTTAACAGTTAATGTTATGAAAACTTGTTGTATGGTATACAATACGATTACCATCAGTAAACTATTTATCTTATGTCCATATTATTTGAATTCTGAAAATGTGTTCAGTTAAAAGGTTTATGCAAAAACTGTATTATGATAGCCTTTAAGGTACGAGAGAAGTAAGTTAGCGTACGAGTGAAGTAAGTGGTTATATAAGTCACCGCTTATTGGGATCACAACGGGCCAACCAAACTGATAACAATAACCTGATATAAATATGCGGTATCGATATAATTTTATTATTTCATTAAAACCATACGAAAAACAGACAACTGCTCTTTGAACAACATTTGCTGCCTTGGCGATTTTTTTAGTACTAGTATTTTTGTTTTCTTCACATAAGCTCTAAAATGGTTAGGCCTAAACGTTTCATAAATTGTAAAATATAAACACATGTAAGGAGGCGGCGGTTTTGTTCTGTGGAATGAAACACAATTTTCCAATTACATATTTATTCCAAACAACAAGTAATATTTAACTCCTCTCACACGTGTAACCGGTCCGACATTTCAACCCAAACTGCCTGTCTACCAAATGTGACTTCGGTTCACCGTCCTCACGTTAATTCAGCAATTCGGCAAATTCCAATGAAGCCAATAAACTCTGAATTCCAACTAGAAGTTGATGTACTGTATGTAATCTTATTTTATTACTTATAACTATAGACCTGCCACGTCACACATAGTAATAACAACAACTGGTAGTATCCAAATTAAACTGTATTTATTTTGGTAATTTGGCAAAATGCTCTAGAATTTAAAGTTTATCTCTTAAATTTAAATCGTGACATTTCTTTTGTGAATTTGCCATGATTACTTAATGTAATTGTAGGCCTATTGCTTGCACACAAAAACTTTGGTTTAATGGATGAAAGATTTAAATGCATTTTATACAGATCCCTATACTTTTAATTGAAGTACATTTTAGTAAAAAATGATAACTCTCTGATTTGGCTCAAACCTAAATTTCACTCTCACGCAAAACAGTGTTGTAGCACTAACCTCTATCAGTTCAGAAACACAACTGAGAAATGAAACGATTGACATTTAACAAAAACTACTCTGTATGTAAAAACCTTTTAGTGCTCTCAAAAGTATATGGAAATTATTAATTACTCATACAGTCACGCTACAAGTACTTATCAGATGTACATTCTATTACTTGATTCATACTGTACTTACACAAATTGTCTGCAGACGGTTTACTGCTCTTCTTTAATGCATCAAGTCGGTGCCAAATTATTTTTTGTCACTCTGACAGAAAAAATGATATCAGTAGCTGAAGACCTGATAATAATAAACGATGTATTTTTCCTTTCTGCCGGGATACGACAACTAGGGACTTTAGATAAGTGATAACATTAACCGATTGACGACAGTATCCATGATTACAATAAACGGCTCCACTGTACCATGATTACAATAAACGGCATCCACTGTACCACGATTTTATATTTTTTGGATGGTGTAATATAATAAAATAAATTTGTTTCAGCTGTTTTAAAGGATGCCGACCTTACAACTATGTCGGCGAAGAAGGTGCGACAACAAATTGAAGAAAAACTCAGTATAGATCTCACAAGCAGGTAAGCAATAAGCAGGTCCA
>JAGFPH010000315.1:165820-179400 GCA_018207615.1 Philaenus spumarius
TTTTGTTACAGAAAAAAAGAAGTCGACGATATAGTTATGCAATGTCTTAAGGAACAAGGAAAGAAGGGAGACAAGAAAAAGAATGGAAGCAAGAAAAAGGATGATGATGATGAAGAAGAAGGTGAAGAAGAAGAGGAGGAGGAAGAAGAAGAGGAGGAAGAGGAAGAAGATGATGAAGATAAGCCAGCTAAGAGAGCAGCAAACAAGAAACCTACTCCAGTCAAACGTAAAGCCAGCAGCGAAGAATCAGACGATGATGACGTAAGAAAATTACTTGGAAGTAATCTTTATAGGCTATTTTTCATTTTACTATGTGAAATGTTAGAAAAGGTATTCTACAGTCCATGAGGGTATTTGCAGGGATGGTAACTACTAGTCACTTTTGTCACTTTTTTTAGAATGTGTCATTTTTTAAAGAAATTTATCACTTTTGTCGAAATTGGTGTAGCCTAAACAAATCTTTTTTATCAATATTATTTAGTTTTTAACGAAAACTTAAAATTTTCTGAAAATTCTTCCTAGACAGTGTTATTTTTGACACTTTTTTTTTGAAATTAGTGATTTCTGTGCAACATTATTAATTTTGATGCTATATAAAAACATCTCATTTTTCCCGGAGAGGTTTGGTTGGCTATAAGGGGAGGAGGAGGAGGCCATTTTTATCTTGTGTCAAATAAAAAGTTTTAGTTTCCAAAATACCACCCTCTTTATTAATCACTCTTTTTATATGACACAGACACACACTTTTGTTAGAAGTAGAATCGAGGAGAAAAGCAACAAAAAAGCTTCTAGTTTGGTTCAAAAGCGCAAATCAAGCCTTATAACACAGTTGATTACCAAAAAACCTAAAACTGATTAAGTTTCTATTTCATCATGTTTTGGTTTCTAACTTCTTGATTTGGTTTATTCATTTAAACACTTTTCAAACCAATAGGAATCTATATTTATTTTTCCCTACTACATTGTAAACAATATTATCGAGTTTTTTATTAGTGTTCAACTAAATTTTGCTTTAAAATGTAAGTAAAACCCACAATCTCATTTTCATAAATTGTAAACAAGATGTAGAGCGTAAGAGCTGGTTTGTAATATTACTGTATATAATTGTTTTGTATTCTGGCAATAATATATATATAAAAAAACAGGGTTGCAGGAAGTTTTTTGTTTTGGTTTTCAACAAAACAATATCTCTAAAAATATCTTTTCCACATTTTTTATGACTTCATTAAAATAAAAAAATAACTAAGCAGGCACAACGATTACTAAATGTGTTGTTTAATACATATCAATATGCAATATTCATTTAAGTTTTAAATCCTGCAGATTATTGTTGAATTCGGTTTTGAGTACTTTATGCAACCCTAAAAAAAAATAAAAAAACAGAAAAGGGGGTGGTTCTGGTCGACTTCCTCTTTTTCTGTTTTTATTAAATTAAAACGCTGAAAAATCAATCACATTTTTGTCACTTTTATTGGAAAATTAGTCACTTTTGTCACTTTTTTTAACCTCTGAACTTTTACAATCACTGTATTTATTATATGGGTTTTATCATAGATTTACAACAAATACAACATAAAGAAATTCTTTTTATAACCCTAAAAAACCTTTCCTTCTGTCCAGTTCTAGGTTAAAATAAAGTGTTTTAGTGCTGTTAATTTTACTGTTTGCACTATATTTAGTTCTATCTTATTCATGTTTTTATATTTTGTTGCTACTATACAACACAGATGAGGCATCCCTGTGAGGACACTTCATGTATTTATTTTTTTCTTTAAAATATGTTAAGAAGCATGTTACTCAGAATCGTTAACCAGCAGCTAAGTTCGGACATGCTCAACTGTGTTAAGGCTAAACAGTACGAAAAAAGTTGTGTTTTTAGCCCAATAGATAGCAGCACTGTCGTGGCCAAATTAATTTTACTGATTACTCATTTATTTTTTATCCGATTTGAAAAAATAAAACTGTTTTGTAATCAGTATAAAGTTGTTAAAGGCGCTATGCTTTCTAATTTTCGAAAACATTTCTTAATAAATTTTTACAATGAATAACTTTTAAAATAAGTCAAAATTTGACTAAAACAGGTAGTCATTTTTAGGGCAAATTTTTTTGAATAATTTTAAAGTTTATTTCAAACAAATCGGTTGAACGGTTTTGTCAGAAACGCGTTTTTAGTTCCAACGTTGTGTCACTCGTTGAACAGGTAACTGACACGCGCACGCACTGACGCGACGCGACGTAGCGCCTTCTCTCTCTCTCTCTGTCTCTCTCCTCACAGGCACATAGCCTACAACCCATCCTCGCGGCTCGCAGCTCCCAGCTCTCAAACAACACACAGCCCAAGACGTTTATGATCCGTTTACGTTTTTGTACGAAATGATGAAAACGAACAAATAAAGAAATGTAATTCAAATGCTCACCAATAGTTAAAGAGTGTATCTCCTCTGTTGATGTAAACATATTTATGTAGCCAATTTCATCTAACTTATGTTTACAGTAATTTAATTATAAGGTGTGTTAAACGTTTTTAATCTGTGTATTTAATTTAATGTGTCTACAACTGTTTAAAATTAATTAATTAAAATGAATTAATCCTGGGATCGAGACAAATAAATTTCACAATACAAAACTTGGTCTACTGTACTTTGTCGTCTGACTGACTGTATGTGTTTTTTACAAAATAATTCATATCTACCGAACGGATTGACCGATTGAGTTCAAACTTGACATGAAGTTGACCTAGCAATGATCTATTTAAAATAAATAATGCGTTTTAAAATGGCGACTGTTTCAAAATTTCAAACCCAAATTACCCAAAAACGGTACATTTTAACAAAAAAAATGTCAAGACATCTTTTTTATAGCCCTTTTGATTTATCATCGGATAGTGTTACTGTAAAAACAATCGGATGACGGATAATAGTTATGTTAAAGAGCCGATACAGAATAAAAAGGACTACAAAAAAGATGACTTGAAACTTTTTATAAAAATGTATGGTTTTTGGTAATTCAGGTTTGCAATTTTTTAACAGTCACCATTTTAAAACGCATTAATGGATATAATCGCTTATTTTACTTAAAATATATCATTGTTAGGTAAACTTTATGTCAAGTTTTAAGTCAATCGGTCAAACCGTTCTCTAGATACAAATTATTTAGTGAAAAAACAAAATGGCCGCTATGGAGAAAACCAGGGCTCTATAACAAGGGCTAAACCGTTTCTTTGATCTCGGCAATGTGCCGCCAGTTTCACTCTGACGTCACAATGCTGATACACGCTAGCTGGTAATATTTGAGTAGTGCGTGCGCAGTCGCTCGCTGTTTTAACTCGATGGAAAGGCTTCAGTAAAATAAAATTTGGATATTCTTAATCTACATAAAGTACGGATTCTAACAGTATAAAAAACTTTTATTTTAACAGGTATTTCGAATTTTAATAATTGAAAGAAAATATTTGAGAATTATCACAGACTGACATGAAAAAGTCACTAAGCGAGGAAATTTTTTATTTTTGGGTTACAAACAAACTTCCAGCGGGAAAGTTGTAGCCATTGAATTGATCTAAACTATCCAATTCACCGATTTGTGATAAAATGATTACATCATTATGTAATCGTTTTTTAAATGGGCGCTAGGAGGTTCCGCGCCACGACTCCCGAAGTACAGTTGTTTGATACGGGAATAACGTTTATGTACATATTGTTATTTTAAGTACTGTAAATCACTTGTCCCCAGGAAAAAAAAGTAAGCATTTTATTTTAACATAAACTAATTATGATTTATAATTAATATTTGATATTATTGAAGAAACATTTAAGTACTCCGCAAATTAGACAACAATGAACAAATTATTTAAAAGACAGCATATTTCTTTGTTATAAAGCAATTCTTTTAATTAAATATGAAGCTAATTTTTTTACGTAATTACGATTTTCTTTTTCCATCATTGATCTCTAATTTTATTTCTTTGAATGTACGTAATAATGATATTATTTTTTAAACGTTAACCTCCAACTTAACTTTTTGTGTCCACTTCAATAATATCAAATTTTATTTATAAATTATAATTAGTTTATGTTAAAATAAAATGCTTACTTTTTTTCTAGCTGGCATAATTACCTGGGGACAAGTGATTTACTATATTACATTAAATAACAATATGTACATAAACGTTATTCCCGTATCAAACAACTGTACTTCGGGAGTCGCGGCGAGGCACCTCCTCGCGCTCATTTAAAAACCGATTTCATAATGATGTAATCATTTTATCACAAATCGGTGAATTGGATAGTTTAGATCAATTCATTGGCTACAACTTTCCCGCTGGAAGTTTGTTTATAACCCAAAAATAAAAAATTTCCTCGCTTAGTAACTTTTTCATGTCAGTCTGTGATAATTCTCAAATATTTTCAATTATTAAAATTCGAAAAACCTGTTAAAATAAAAGTTTTTTATACTGTTAGAATCCGTACTTTATGTAGATTAAGAATATCAAAATTTTATTTTACTGAAGTCTTTCCATCGAGTTAAAACAGCGAGTTAACGACTGCGCACGCACTACTCAAATATTACCAGCTAGCGTGTATCAGCATGGTGACTTCGTAGGCGTTCGATACTGGGTCACGGTAAATGATCAAAATAATAGCCCTTGTTATAGAGCCCTGGGAGAAAACAAAGCGTTTCCGGACACATGTCCAATTGATGTGTTTTCTAATTCTTATGTGCTGAATCATATCCTAAAATATTACATAGTCATTACGAAACATCCTGTATGTACAAGAAACATATCTTAGTAAAAGTATGCAAAACATACCAATATTGTGGTTACGTATGCTGAATTAATATTTTATAACAACCAAGTGGGACGAGCAGGAAAAACAATACATGTAATGATCTTCAACAATATATGGGAAACGGAAGCATTTCCTGGTGCGAGTCGTCACTGAGCGAGCGCGTGGCGTGATGAATTTGTTTGATGGCGCGCGGGTTGGGAGGGGGGAATACGCGCGAAAAAATACTAGAGATAAACCTTGAAAAATCGATTCCGACGGAACCACTGGTTCGATCTTCAGTCTGAAAAATTATTAATTCATTTCTCCATCAAATCTTCAAAATGACTACCTGTTTTTCTTTAAAAAAAATTCCTTTTAGCAGTTACAAAGTAATTTTTTTTATTAAATAAAAAATAAAAAAAATCGTTAGCATAGCGACTTAAAGATACATATTAGAAGTACAAATCAGTTTTCAAACCAATTTTTACTCAAACGGTAAGCGAGTAATCAGTAAAATGAATTTTCATAATTTTGAAGCGCTACGTGGCGGCAGTATTTGGAACTACTGCCGGGGTGTTTAGCCTTAAAGGTAGCAAACTAGTTGACATAACTAATAACACCACAAAATCATAACCAACAAAATCTCTATTCGAGGTGCAATTATTGCTTATGGGTCAAAGTCACAAAGCGGGACAATTTCAGTCCCTTAAAAAAAAAAAAAAAAAAAAAAATGACAAAAATTTAAATGTTTATATTTCTGAAACACATTTTCCTTCTCACTAAACAAATTGCATGATAAAAAAGTTACTATTTTTAGTGACTAAAATATGTTTCCTTTCTAAGAAATACAAATCGGTCACTGTCCTTGACCAGCTATCTTAAATGTTGAATGTCAAATAAACAAACAAGGAGATCGATAATCACGTCAAAAACGGCATAGAATAAACGTTTAGGTTATATGATGACTAATACATAACCAATATTCGAGCAGAGGACAAGATAACTATGTTTTTTTTTTCTTATTCAACACTTGTCCTTGAAACAGCTGAACAAAGACCGACTAAAGTATAAACCTGCCTTTACGTTATCGATCGCGATAGAATTGGCGATGTCTGTTGGAAGTTTATTAGTGAACTTCAACTGCTGGCTTAGTTGAAATAATTTCAATTTGTTAAATTCTTTGAAAAATCACCTAAATTTAAGGTACCTAATAATAGTACCTTAATTGCATGACAAAACGGTCACTTAAATATTTTAAGTGTATATTAAAATGTTGCAGTAACCAACGTGCCTAGTTAGTTGTGCATTCGTTGTCTTTGTCCTAAACTCAATAAGACAAACCTATGTTACCTATTAATGCTAATTCACCGAGTTTTACTTGAAAATTACAAAACGGTCACGTGCAAATCGGTAGCGTGACCTTCATGGTATTACGTGACC
The DNA here is from genome assembly GCA_018207615.1 of Philaenus spumarius. Lineage (NCBI taxonomy): Eukaryota > Metazoa > Arthropoda > Insecta > Hemiptera > Aphrophoridae > Philaenus > Philaenus spumarius. Next base: position 172,030 of record JAGFPH010000315.1, read on the forward strand.
GTTTTGTTTATTTACCACTTTTAGTAATTATATATTCTTTGTTTATGTTATATCTGGAATTATTAAAGATTGTGCTGTTATATATATTAATACAAGAAGTTACTTTGTTTTTTTTAAATATTACATTATTATAGCAAATCAGTACTTTGTTATGATTTTTCGGTTGCTTTGTTTATTTCAACACTAAAAGCTGCTTACCCCAACCATTGTTTGTTTTAGCTATCAAAACAACTATTTTACTTGTCTTCCAGCATTTTCTAATCACAAATTTAAATCATTATCAAAACGGCCTCGATCGCTACTATCCGGTCACGGCCACACAAATCGGTCACACATACGAAATCGGCAGTAATATGTTTGATTCAAAATCTGATTGTATAATTTCTATACAGAATTATTAAATGAATGTTATTGGGTATATAGATATTATTTATTATACTTTTAAGCTAACTCAAAGTAATATTTTGCCGATTTAGCAAGCATGACCGATTTGTATCCATTGATGCTTCGGTACACTAAAAGTCCATAAAAAAATAGAAATTCATAGAATTTAGCATAGCTACATATGAGATAAGGTTCCTGAACATGTTATTTACCTAATATGTTATTTATTTATATAAAATCAAATACTTAATTTTAATTTAATTTTTTTTTTAAATTGTCCCATTTTGTGACTTTGACCCTTATAGAAAATGTTTCTGGTTGAATTGTTATTTTAAAATGAAATTATCTGGTTAAACTGACTAAATAGGAGTAAAATTACTAAATACACATTTAACTAATGCTTTGCATTAGTGAGATCGTATAAGATTTAGAGATAAGGATACCAGTTGATCATGTTTTAGAATATTGGAAAATTTGATTGACCTCCTCTCATGGTGTAGAACCAAGGTTGGTTAGTTTATTCAACCCTGAAAAAAAGGAAACCGGGTAAGTAATCAGAATTTTACTTCGAAGGTGTAGCGGAGTAGGGAGTCCAACCGCCCTTGTGAGTGGGAGTACCTGCATTGGAGAGTTTAATCACCGGCTAAAAAGGAGGAAACGGGGTGTAGAGAGTCCAGCCACCCACAAGATGGAGTTCCCATCCGTCGATATAGAAAATAAGATATGGAATATAATCATTTCTAAAAGGGAGGGAACAGGATAGGAAGCCCAATCATCCTTGATTTCTAGCAAGCAGTTATTTGTTATTGTTTGAAATTACCTTAAACTAATTTCATTTTCATGTTTGATTTAGGACAAAGAGAGCGATGAGGAATACAGTCCATCAAAGAAGTCAAAGGGTAGGCCTAAGGGTAAAGGAGCTGCTGCAGGTAAAGGTCGCAAGAAGAAGGGTAGCGATTCAGATTCTGATGAAGATTGGGGGAAAGGCAAAAAAGCGGGAGGAGCAAAGAAGGCTGGAGGTGTAAGTATTTGTTATTATTATTATTATTTTTTCATCTGGATAGCCACCAGACCAGGATATTTTTTATACATTAGGAAGGTATATAACATTATAATTTGTTGTAACGTTCTTGCCGTTGCCAATGACTTTATTTTAAGCTTTATCAGCCCCACGTTAGGAAAGCCAATTTGCAATGTTATAGTTGTTACAAAAGTTTATTATTGTTGAATGAATAAAAAAAAAATATGTTCGTAAAAAAAATATGTTCGTCCCGACTAGCCAAAGTTTCAAAATTTAATTAAAAAAATATCTGTTAATTATTAAAAATTTTACAGAATGTGTTTATATTTATATACTATTAATTATTATTTATAAAAATGTAATTATATTTCAATTGAAAGCTCAAATAAAATTATTTAAATTCATAACCTCAAAGTGTACTTTATGATTTAAAAACAATCCTCTATAACACATGCTATATATTCAAATTCCATCTTTTAATAAATCACCTGTAACATACTGGCCTAGTAACCAACTGAACTGTACCACAGACCATACGACTGTGACATCATCCAGCCTACGATTCATCCTGCCAGAAATCTATCAAAATACTGTTACACATGGTTAGCAAATATTATTCCTTATAATAAATGATTAAATTTAGTGTTTCGTAGGTTCGATCACTGCACAAGTACTTTCGGAATTGAATCGTGGATGCAAAACAAAAGAAATCAACTCACATGGCGACTGACTAAGATTTTAATGAAACATACTAAAAAACATATTCAATCTTTAAGAACCTTGAAATAATGAATATATTACGTTTTAACATGGATATCCTAAATTTTACAAGATTAATAATTTAGTCTATTCAATGAGTGTGTACCAATTAGAAATGAAAATAAGCAGACATTATAAAAAAATGTAAATATACTTATCTAATACTTGCAAGATTTTTTTTAATGCACACTTCGGTGATCGTTTATAGAACATCGCACATGTTCACAGTTCCTTGTTTTATTTTTTTTTTAAATTGTCACTTTTATAATCTTTGATGATTCTCCAAATAAATTAAAACGCAGACTTACATGACACACACTTTGATTTCTAACGTCCTCCAATAACAAAAAACATACAACGTTTTTTAACTTATCTTCAACGCAGACTAGGGCTCTCACCTATGTGTTTTACTCATAAAAATCAAATTTCTTCACTGAAATTTATTACATCGACGAAAATTAGTACACCGACTGATATTTACACAATGTCAAGCCACCTATGACTAAAAAAAACTTAAATTGCAATACTGAATAACAACTGAACTCGCCATGTGCTTTTTTGGGCAATCGAAACATAGCTACTTCCGCTTCTATCTGTATTAATTAAATCTCAAACTTTCCAGAAGTTTTAATCTAATGATGTGTGCCCCAATTGTACTTCCTCTTTAACGCGCAAACCTTTTAAACTTTTAAATATTGTATTTATAATTCCTTCTAAATTTTACACTCATACTATTGGTTTAAAGCTGTCTGCTTTATAAATATGATTTGTTTTCAAATTAACTGTCTGCTTTGTTTTTAAATATTATTTTAGTTGATTTATTTCTTTGTGATGACCATTGATTACAAACAATAAAAATACTAATAATGCTACTGTTTTAATTTATACGCATTCGAAGAACTGCATATGTTGTTATATTGTTACCTTCATTTTGTATAATAGATATGTCCCAATTAATTGTCTTAATTGCATATAGTACAATACAAGTTTTAAAAGTATTAATAGCTATTCAAATATATAGTGTCATTTGATTTAACCTTTTTGGGACCATCTGACAATATTTCGTCAATTTTAAAATATGCGGTAAAGACCATCTGACGAAATATCGTCAAATGATTTCAATGCGTAAAAGACCTTTTGATGATATTTTGTCAATTGCAAAAACATTATTACACCGTAATTAAATAAGTAAAAGTAATGAATTTGTTATTTTTGAAGACTAATAATGTCATTTATAATAAATATAATAATAATTATTAAAACATAATGTAAATAATAAATTAAACAAACTGTGTTAATTCACACTTGTGTCAATCAGCTGTTTAGGACTAAGCATTTTTTGTTTCAGTACTTATCTTTATGAAATTTTCAGGATTAATAAAAAACATAATAAAAATGATAAAATTTGAATTTAAAATTTTAATACTCAATTTATATTTTCCCCCCAATTTTGGCGTTTGAAAATGAAAATATAAATTATTTCAGCTTAAATGTTCATTTATTAAAAAGTTCATTTATTTATCTTCACTTAAAAAAAAAAAAAATATATAAATAAACATTTTGAGACTTTTTAACAAACGCTTGCCAAATATGTAATTTGCTAGAACACCTCTGGAATGTTCCAGGCTGCTATTGATACCATCATTTATATATAAATGTATGAGACAATCTAGATATATCCTTTATAAATATTAATTTATGTATTCAAGGCAAAGAGAAAAGGTGGTGGCTATACAAAGGTTTGTACCTTGAGCCCTGAGTTAGCTGCTATTGTAGGACAAGATTCAATGGCACGTCATGAAGTTGTTAAGAAAGTGTGGGCTATCATTAAGGAGAAAAATCTTTATGTAAGTAATTTGACATAATATAAAATAATTATATTTATGGTTTTTCCAAATATAATAAAATAGTAGTATAATATATTCAGTATATATGTATATTTCAAAAATACTGGACCCTTCCAGTGTAAATTAATAAATTTGTTAATAGTTTAAAGTAGAAAGTGATCTTGTCTTTAAGGAATCAGAAAATGTCTTCAGATTAATAGTTCCCACTTTCACAAGAGTTCAACACCAACCCCCTCCCTCCAAGGAGGAAAATAACTTGTTTTTTTTTAGTCTGAACATTCATTATGTTGATAAATTAAGTGCCATTTTGGATAGAGTTGTCGTACCTTACTTTGCTTGTTATCAAAAATGTGATTCAAGGACAACAAAAATGACGTGTCACAAGCCGTATGTTTACATTTATTAATTTTGAGTTGCCCCCACAGGACTCCTCCGAGAGGAGGGTTGGTCTTGAATTTTTTTAAAGTAGTTACTAATCGTCCAAAATCATTCCCAAATTTTCATCTTTTTACTTTCCGTTGTCTAAAAGTTACGAATGGGGTCCCATACTTTTGGAACACCTGGTATATTAGTTGTTGATGGCGAAAATGTGATTGGCTCCTCGCTGCGGGTCCGGCTAGTAGGTCCCCTAACGTGATGGCTCCTCGCTGCGGGTCCGGCTAGTAGGTACCCTAACGTGATGGCCTGTTTCTCGTGCGAGCTTCCGGACTCTGTCAGGATTCCGGTGGTGTTGAAGGTTCCTCAGAATAAAGACAGATGGGGAACTAACGTAAAAATTTTTTATTTTCTTTAATCCTTTTAGTGCCAGAACCAAAGTTCAACAAACGTCTGGAAAATGCCAGACCTTTTTAAGCCATTTTACAAAAAGCTGCATAAAAGTTCTAATTTTACACATAATTTAATATTTTTTTTAAAAATATTGCTTGGAACTAAATTTGCTACAATTATTTTATGCCATTACCTTTTATTTAATTGTAAACTACTTTAAAAAATATATATAATTCTACTCACCAATATTTTCCAAACATTTATTTAATTTGACATAATCACACTTAAAAAAAATTCTTTGCTCATAACAATTGATATCACAAGAAAAGTAACTAAATGTTTACAAACACTAAATTTTATGGTTTTCTAATAAAAATACACTTGGAAATACTACTTTGTGCATGGAACGTCAAAGCCTTCTTTCAGCCAATTAGTATTATTGAATCTTTACTATATAAAACTATATATTTTTCTTTAATCTACGTTTCTTTAAGAATATTTTGGTGTAATATTAATTAAATTTGACAAAATAAAAGTTAAGTAATTTTTTTTCGAGACTTCCTTATATACTGCAGACGGTGGAATTTTTCGACAGTACCGACTATGTCCGTACACACTGACGTTGGCATTTTTCAACACTAATTTCGGCATCCGTATATAAGGATCTTGGCACTAAAAGGGTTAATCGTACATTTTCTCTGCAGGTCTGATCTTACAGCTAAACTTATAGTAGACGGTAAAAGCAAGGGACCCCCCCTCCCCATATACTAAGTCTGCCTTGGCGCCATGTTGCTAATAGAAGTGCGAGAGACTTAGTTTATTGTTATTACTCTTAAATAATTCCTTAAGTAATAGGTGAATGTGACTAAATTTAAAATGATTTATGTAACATTTACTGTAACTCTTATGTGATTCAAATTGCAATATAAGGTGTGTGAGTTCTGGCACATTGCTGGTTTTGTTTATTTAAGTTATAATATTTACAAACTTACTGTATTAAGATTATAAAAACTACATTTAAAAATCTACAAATTAAGGTTAAGGTTGGATAAAATGTCTACTTTGTTTGTTTGTTAATTCACATTTAGAGACATAACGTAACGTACCTGCGAAACTAAAAGTTCGTTGCTGGCTACAGTAAAAGTAAAAAGAGCTGTACCAAAAAATCATAGATTAAATTAAAGAACAGTAATCTGTGTACGATAAATTCTGTTGTATTTTATTAAACAGTTTTATCTGGAATTCTGGATCAGAATTTAATATCTAGGACTGTGCCGGGTGCTTTAGAGATGGTAAGATAAGATGTACAATTTTCTTGATTTTTATACAAAATGTTTTTATGTTCTAGGATCCTAAAAACAAACAGTTTGCAATTTGCAACGATGAACTGCTTAAAGTATTTGGTAAGTACCGTTTCGATATTAATACAAGCTGTAAATTAAAATAATATAACGAAAGAAAAAAGTTAATTTTTCTAATAGAATTTTAGAACTTTCATTTCAACTTCAACTCTTTAAAGTAATGACGTTCTGGGTCTTCATGAGCTCCCATTTGCAGAGGAGTGACTTCTGAAACCTGAAAATGCCTAAGGGAGTAAAAGAAAAATTCTCTGAATTTATAAAACTTCAAATATAAGTAGTTAATTAGACCTTAGATAGTTTGTGTACTTAGGTTGTGTCGAAATATCAAAATGTCGAACTATAGGGAGTTTATGGGAAATAAAAACACGACTTTTATAAAGAAATTGCACACATTTAATGAATAAAAGTAACTTATTAACTTACATTATTACATCTTACTGTACAAAGCAATTGGTTATTTTACTTTGTTTTTCAACTTTATTTCTTCTCTGTGCCGCTTCATCATGGAGCCACCGAAGGTAATGAATAATCAGAACATTTGGATCACAAAACAAAAGCGTGTCTAACAAAACTGACTCGATCTCAACCTGTTTAGCAGGAATCGAGAGGTAGGGGGTGGGGTGATGCTCATGCTCGTGCAAGCAATTACAAAGCGGTCCCGGTTACTGACCCTGGTACACACTTGACTACTGTCATGTAGTCACGGCCGGTTTCGAAGTATACGGATTATTATAATTAATTAATTACCTTAAAAGGTCCGTCCTGTGACTTCAAATTAATTTCTTTGTTACTGTATTACATGTTTCGAAGCTGTAGCTTCATCATCATATACTTCTTTGTTCGTTCACACTGTAGAACTCATCACACATAAAAATTTTTGTAAAACACAAAAATACACTAACACAATCATGTTTAACACCGGTGCGCGCTCTGTCATGTTCAGTGAAGTACTGCCGGCCGGCACAAATAGTCTTACTGATAATAACCTCTGTTATTGTACAAATGATGCAACTGGAAAGAAAGTTGATCATTCAAAATATTTTCTGGTTTATTTCTGAATGCTCAATAAATCTCAAATTCTTGAATGCTCACAGGACGGACCTTTTAAGGTAATTAATTCATTATAATAATTCATTGTGACTTGGCACCAAAAATGCATATTAGTATACGGATTGTAAGTATCGAAGGTTTACTGTAATTCAAAATAAAATGGGTGAAATTGATAAAAAAA
>JAGFPH010000315.1:183188-215281 GCA_018207615.1 Philaenus spumarius
ACGCATTTACTTGCTGTTAACGCATTCCATTTACTGACGCCGACTTGCTCCTACTGACGCCAAACGTTGCTCTGCTTTATGGGTAGCTTCTTCAACCAATCAGGGCTCGATATTCTTTCACGTGTACACGTCGTGTTGAACACCTGCAAACTTTTTATTGATTTTTGACATGACGTCATATTTTCTGGGACCTGTTTTGAGGCTTTTTCCTACATTCGTCTACATATTAGGCTAGGTTTTATAAAACTCAAATTAACATAAAAATTTAAAGTCTGCATACATACTAAGAAGTTTTAATTATTTATAAGGACTAGGTAGTCTGCATAATTCCCTTTCAAATTGTATGGTCAAGTTAAATTATCTAATATTTGTTAATAAACGTTCCATGTTGCTTGAAATTTCAATATACCACTCTTTCTTTAATTTGATTCTATTTTTTACTTTTTAAATTTCTAAAGTCACATATCTTACAGGTGGGGCACATGAATTCATCATTGTGTTCCAAGAGCGAAGAGAAACGATTATTATTTCACTGGTGATGCATTTTTAAAAACATGGCTTGACAAACATGATTAGCCTATGTGCCATGTCAAAAATTTTCTGATTGGGTTTTGTCCCCCCTTTTTGGTTATTTAATCCTCAGCCTTGTTTATGAAGTCACTAGGTGATACGGATTAAATTAATTTTAACATTTAATTACATTTACAAAATAACTATGAATTGTGGGGAGTTAAATATCAAATGTATTTGTAGCAAGGTAACTGCTTTATATTTTTAGAATGTTGAAATATTCACTTGCGTTTGTTAGAAGTAAGTAAATTTTTTATAATTTGTTAAGATCCTAATTTGTATTTTAATAATAATCGCTTCTTTTTTTGTTTTGTAGGTGTTAAACGTTTCCGCACTTTCGGCATGATGAAATTCCTGAAGAACCATTTTGTCGATTAAAAGCTACGATACTGCTCCAAAATCTGAATCATTTGATTTTATAATTTATACGCACGTGTTTATTAACATGTGAACATTTTTTTAGGAAACTAAGTGACAGTGACAGAAACTATACCTTTTATTATGTATGTGAAGAGTGTAGATTGTTAACCTATCTACTTTAAATAGAAAATTGAAAAGTTTAAATTAGGACATTATCCGACGGGTAATAAATATTGGGAAATGATTTTAATAATTTGAGCAGGACGAAATTCAAAAGAAAAATTTGTTTCTTTCAATAAATGTTGTAGAAAGTATCTTTGTGTGGACCTGAAATTGTGTAATTGTGTTATTAGAATCAATTATTGTCTTTAAGAAAAAGTTTATGGATTTTAAGTCTAGTTTTACTATTAGTTTGTCTGAGTTTTTATTATATTATATACATTAATTTATATTTTTTTAGTGAAGAGAAAAGACTCTGAACATTCTTTGTTGTGATAGCTTGTAAGCGCAAGGCTCGGATTTAGGAATTATAAATTAGATCTCTTAGGAATCGCTTAACGTTTTTGACTAGTGAATATTTAGTCAAATAAATAGCTTAAAGCTCACCACAAATTATTACTGCCATTTAAAAATTGTAAATCGATTAAGACTTTTATCGGCTGTCCTTATTTATGTCAGCGCTGATTTTTATGTTTTATTTAACATTTTATCAACTGAGTTTTGTGTTTTGACAAATTGTCATTTCATCGAAGGTTTAGAGTCAATTTTACTTTATATTGATCACATAGTATATAGTTTATTTGTTAACTCCACGTTCTTTAGCCTACAGCATAAAATAAGAGGAAATCCTTAAGGCTACAGCATAAAATAAGAAGAAATCCTTAAGCCTACAGCATAAAATAAGAGGAAATCCTTAATTTCATCGGTGAACTATGCAATTAATCTAGGTAATTTTATATCTAACTGATACTTGGTGTGTTTTTTACGCAGCAAATATTTTTGGTACTAGGTCGACTTTGTCAATACTATATAAAATTGAATTTAGAAAAAATTATAATCATACGATAAAAAAATTGACCTCTGCTATCGTGTGAGGAGTTAACGGATACATCATTTTTTATAGTGCTCCCGCTATACCATACATGGGTTTGTATAACTTTTCAAACATAATATTTTATGTTTCATTACTTGGCTTTTTGACTGCTCTTTTACTATCGGTCATATATGATACTAGATATAACTTTGCACCTGATAATTACTGTAGTTGTAATTAAATGTAAGCAAAATTCATGTTATATAAGTCGCTAACTCGTTTATTTTTTTATTAAAGTTATTTTAAATTTTTATCAAGTTTAAAATTATTTATAAAAAAGAGATTTTATCTTAATTTTAACATAATCCAGTTTTAAGAAGATTTATGAATTATTGTATTTGTATGGTAAAATTAAATGTAATGTGTTTTAAAAAAAAAGAAAAACATAAAAAACTAAATATTTGTTTTTTTTTAAGGTATTGCCCAAAAGTATTTTTAGTTAAGGCCTATTTAGTACATCTTTAAGGCAAATTTTACTGAAAATTAGGGATGGGTTGGTTCCTGATACCGGTTCTCGGTTCCGCCGGTTCTTCGCGGAATCGGAACCGAGAACCGATGAGCTAAAAAGTCGGTTCTCGAACCGGACCCGATTGATGTCGAATATTGACGTGAATTCGGCAATTGAAACGACCCCTTTATAGTGGTACAAAACAAAAGAGAAAAAAAGAATATTCACACATTTTCGGTTATTATAAAACTAAACTCTTTGCGTTAGTTTATCTGAACGCGACATACGTTGCAATTTAGCTCGATCGTGTGGCGATGGTGGACGTGAATGCCGGTTTGATGCACTCATTTCATCAGATAATGTAGCCTTTGTAAATTAATATTTATGCCTAAATTATTATTTTTTTACTATCAGTGATTATAACAATCAATAATCCCTTTATTATTCATAAAAGTTAGGAAAAAAATAATAAATGATTAAAATAATTACGCAAGAAAAAGTGTCAAATAAAATTATTCGGAATCCGATTAGGCATAATATTTTTTTACGATTGACTAGGATTGTGTTAACGCTCGGAATATAATATGTTTTGTTTCTGAACGTTCAATTCGGATGAGTTCAGAAATAATCGGAACTTCAATCATCAAAAATGTCATTCGACGGCGTCAGTTTAGTCCCTCCGAAGTTGTTGAACAACTTGTTAGAACAAAGTAATATCAAGTTAATAACGCTGTGTGTAAATACGTACAGTATTCAGTTTTAGTGCAGAGTTTTATTCATTTTGTTTTAGTTACCGCAATTAGTTAATACAGAAGAACGCCGATTTTTAGAAACAAATTGGGACCGAGGGACTTCTGATAACCAATTTGTTCGGGTAATTAAATTCACTGTGAACTCACTAACGAAGTAACGACTGACAGCAGGGGTCGGCCATGCGCTCGGCTGATTCAACAGCGACCGCTGTTCCGTTGAGCGCACTAACTCCCTGAAGTTTACAACTCGGCTGATTATGCGAGTAAAAAACTTTCAATTCGGAATTATTACGTGTAGTACTGTAATGTACTTATTTATTTACAGTACATTTCTGCTTTCAGATAATCGACGCTCTACTGAATTAACATACCCTATTAATTTGATTAGTTTAGTTAGTTGAGGATATGTGGAAACTTAACCGGAGTAGGCTAAGTTCCATCAATTAGGCCATTGTCTTTTCATCAATGGCATCGAAAGTGTGGCAATATTTTATAATAGACGTTGAGAGTGACTTTTTGTCCGTAATTTAACTTAGCTGAATACTTTTATTGAAGTGAAAACTTCTATATATATATCCTTGTGTATAGTATATACGAAGAACAAGGACCGATGACAATGCAATATTAATTTTTTGGATCTAGTGAGCACTGATCATGGTCCCCAGAACACGACGTGATTTTCACCCCCTTCAAAACGTCGGATTGATTTGAAACTTTGCACACTTATCAAGGACCGATGACAATGCAATATTAATTTTGTTGGGTGTAGTAAGTGAGCACTGATCATGGTCCCCAAAACACGTTTTCAGGTGTCATTAAAAACTTTATATACAGGGTGATTCACGACGATATACAAAAACTTCGGGAGCTCATTAATTTTGTTGGATGTAATAAGTGAGCACTGATCATGGTCCCCAGACTAAAAAATAAGAATGTAAATAATATGCTTTAAAAGCAAACCGAACTAAAAATTTGAAAATAATTTAAATTATTTTATTTATTTATTAACCAAGAAATAAAATTTTAATAAAACACAGTAGTTAATCAATATTCATTTTACACGCTGTAAAATTCGTATAATTATCTGTAAATAACATACTTAGGGTACCGTAATCATTTCAGAGTTCAAATTAAATCTTATATTTTACACTTAAATTCTTGTTAAATTCCTTGAATAATAAATAGAACCAAGAACCGATTTGACTCGAGAACCGATTTGACTCTAGAACCAAGAACCGAAAAAAAAATGGAACCGACCCATCCCTACTGAAAATGCTATGCGATCCATAGAAAATGCTATGCTTGTCATTTAACTTTTTCAGTAACGCAGCCTCATATATTCTTCTGCAATGCGTCACGTGGATTACGAACGGATATAATAGTAGTTTTATTATACCTCATGATGAGATAAATTCGTTTGGTATAACTGCGTCATATAAGTGTATTACTATCTGTTGGCAATATTTTAGAACTATTTCAGTGTGTTTTATCTCTTTGCAAAATAAAAATTTGTTGACAGCAAAATTTAGAAGGCTATACTCAGCTGTATTTGGTGACTTGTATGTTCCCATATGCCATGTTGAACTGACTGTCAGTTTTGCTTACCTAAAATTTAGTTTATTTTTGTAAAACGATTAAGTGAGGTAGTTTGTTGGAAGGGTGTGTTTGTTGTAATAAGTAATGTTTTATCTATATATATAAAAGCCAAATCCACTAACTCACTGATCACGATTTCTCAAAAACTACTGAACGGATTGGAACGAAATTTGGTATGTAGCTTCCTCTAGGGTCATAGGTGCTCACTAAGAAAGGTTTTAAAAAAATTCTAAATTTTAGGGAGGTCAAAGTTACTAAATCACAATTTCTCTAAAACCACTGAACGGATTGGAACAAAATTTGGTATGTAGCTTTCTTTAGGGCCGTAGGTGCTGATAAGAAAGGGTTTCAAAAAATTTGAAATCTTAGGGGGGGTCACAGTTACTAAATCATGATTTCTCCAAAACCATTGAACGGATTGGAATTAAATTTGGTATGTAGCTTCCCCTCGGGCCATAGGTGCTCGCTAAGAGAGGTTTTCAAAAAATTCAAAATTTTAGGGGAGGAATGGGGGGGGGGGGTCAAAGTTACAAAAAAAACCACCGAACGGATTGGAATGAAATTTGGTATGTAACTTCCTCTAGGGCCCTAGGGGTCGCTAAGAAAGGGTTTAAAAAATTCAAAATTTTTGGGGGCTAAAGTTACTTAAAAATCCCTATTAGAAATACATAGTGTTATATATTTATTGATGTAATATATTTTTTGTTAATATACATTTAATTTTGATTTGTCTATCCGTGCAAAGCCGGATCGAGCCAGCTAGTTAGTTTATATTTTGAAGAATATATGTGAAAATTGCTTAAATTCTGCGTTAAAATAATGTCATATATATTTGTTGAATAAAGATAGCTTAAAATTTACCAATATTTGGAATCCTATGCGGTGGGCATGGGTTTTTCTTAAACCTTTTGATATCGCTTTGAAATGGCCTATAAGCATGAATCTGTGTGCTAATTGTTTAAACAATTTAAGGGTTTTTGATGTTGCTGAACAAGAATATGATGTCAAAAATTCAGAATGGCTCGACTGTTAATAAATGCTGAGTTTGAAAGCAATTTTAGTAAAATTCATATTACAGTAGATCCTTGATTGTCCAAGGTAATTGGGACAGGACACAATTCGGATAATATGGTAGACTGCTAGAAACTCATTGAAGTGAAATTTCCCTCGGCATTTATGTACATACACGCTAATTTGGAGCCATGCTTACATCAAAATATATTTTACTTGGCTTTAAGTAATTTAAATTAACAATGAATGTTTGATAATGTACAGTAATCCTTCGACATTCGCGGGCTTGGTATTTGCGGTTTTGATTATTCGCGGTTGCTAAAAAAAATACTGTTTTAAATAGCACCACAGTACATGCAAAATCCATAAATTACTGCAGTGTATTTTATATTTTAGTACTGTAATTATTATACGAATTTAATAGCATTGTATAAATAATACATCGGCGAAACACTCATAAATTCAAAACATATAAGATGGGATTTCCCTACAACACAACCCTGCGTGAATACAAGTGGACTTGTCCAAATGAAGGTCAAAGGCATACTGTACTGTACAGTGATTTAGTTAGTGACATCCATTTAGTGTACAGCAAGTGAAATTAATTTAAAAGAAGTGACTGAAATTTTTCGATTAGCGAAAGAGTTAGCTACGAAAGTGTCAGAAGTCGATCGTTCTCTCGAACGGTCAGTAAAATTCAGTCGAGAACTTGACATGGCATTAGCGCCGTACAATGAAGTGTGAAAAGAACTCGAACTAAATAAAAAACAATCAAAGATTACAAGTTTTTTAAACTTAATTTAAAAAAAACTTTTTTGTTTAGTTTTATTTTTGTGATTTTAGTGTTATAGATTTCACAGCGATAAATATTTCCAGAGTGGACTGAATAGTTCTTAGATTTTAGTGAATTGTGTCTATGATTACGCACTTAGTGTATGAAACTAAAATTATTCTGGGGGTTGAATAAAATACTTTTTTCAAAAATAAAATAAATGTAAATAAACATGAAATTTATTATATTACGTAAATTAACTATAGGTAAATAGTACATAATGTTTTGAAATTTTCGATATGTCATGAACATAAACTCCCTTTTCTCATAAAGATTTGGTTTTCGCTATTCGCGGTAATTTTTCGGAACCTATCCCAAAAATTTCTTTCATTTGAGTTATTATAGTAAACACATTACAGTAATTTCATGTGATTATATTTTTCTTCATAAAAATGTACAAATAAAAATCCTTGTATTGTAAAAAGTAGTTAACATACAAGAGCAAACTTTAAATCACATACATTGCTGTTATAATCTTTTCTTTTGCTGTATTTCTGTAAAACAGTAATTCTTGGATAATATGGATGCCAGAAATCAAGGTTGTACCGTATAGGAGTTTTTGATGTCACTGAACAAGAATATGATATTAGAAATTCAAAATGGCAAAGCACAACTTGATGAATTTTTATTGTAGATCTTTGCTCCGTTTTGACTGCGCGATTTGATTTGCTTCTTCTCCACACATGAAACTCTGAGTTTTCCACTCAAAGAAAGTATCAGTAGTTTTTTTTTTTTGACATTGTAGAAGGATTCATGTTAACGAATTCAATTCGTCTAGTATATAATTTTTGTCTACAAGAAGTATGCACTGTAATGGATTCAGCTGCTTTCAGTATATCATCAAGACCGTCTTTTCAGGACTAACATACTCTAACTCCTAATTCATGCTCAGACGACGTTATTTCAAGCATGGGACAATGCGTCTGGCTTTGTATGCCTAGCGCTAGCGAGAAGTTTGTTTTACTTGTAATTTAGTGAAATATGTTTATAAAATAAGGTTATTTTAACATTTTCAAGTATACAGTTCAATTCTATGATTTATTCTCTACAATTTGTTATAGTAAATTTCATTTTTGGATAAAGCATATATTCCTAATTCATTTTTCAAAATAGGCTTTGACAAAACCTAGTAAACGCGGTCTGGCAACATGATTTTATTCTTTCTATTTTCTACTGTTCGCTACCCCTCCTATCGATAGTGGAAATAGTTCATTTAAAAGCTAATTGCAACACATGCCAGTAAAAGAATTATATTTTAACGCAATGATAGTACTCAAACGTTAAAGTTCTAAAACGTGTATACGCGACCGTAGTCTGTGCAGATAGTTTACTTTACGCGACGCCAGTCCCAAAAAGGTTTTAATAAAGAAAATGTATGTAAAGTCTATAAACTTTTTTTCATCTTGAACAATAGAACCTTTCTATAATTCATCGTTCAAAATATATCAAATTTTGGCTTCGTCATCAAGTTCCATTTTGTTTTTGTTAACGTAAAAGAATTATATTTAAAAAAAATATATATACAAAACAGTATCTTATAGCATGGGCGCCCTTATGGTATTTTCTAAGAGGGGGCTAGACCGGGATATGGGGCTTAACACATTCACTGCTAAGGACGTACATGTGAGCGCTTGACACTGAACACTATGTGAAGCGGCCGACACACAGTGCATTGCACGCCAACACCCATATTAGGAGTATTTTCAATACACAATGCATTGCGTGCTTCACACGCCAAACCCTGTATTGTGAGTATTTTCAATACACAGTGCATTGTAGCTCATGCTTGAACTCTTGTAAAAAGTAAAATTAGTATATTTGTAAAATCAAACGGCACATAACATTTAAAACATATTTTAGTGCTAATCTCTTTAACCCTAGAACTGGCATCGTTAAAGCTAAAATTGGCCAGCCCGTTTATAGCGTTTTGCAAGCATATTCTTAAAAATTCGCCAAAAATAGTAAATGAACAAAAATCCAAAAGTGTTTAATAGCTTTTTTGTAAAAGAAACTTCAAAGAATTCGAATATGCCACTAAAAATTAGTTTCTTTTGAAATTGTAAAAGTTATTAGCTCAAGAAACAAAAAATGTTCAGTAACGAAAGGAAAAAGTTCAACTTTAGGCCTACATAACAAGTAGTAAACATTTTTTGTATTTTTTTCATAAGCGTAAAAAAGTTTTGTAATTTAGTTCTAAATAGAACTGTATAAAAACATTTATCAATTTCAAATTTCTTATTTTGAAAAAAACTGTTTTTATGTTCCAAGTACACGACTGCTAACAAACCTAGGCTTAGATTGAAACTTAATTTACTAATATATGCTTTGCCCAAAAATGAAATATTATAACAAAGTGTAGAGGATAAATCTAAGAAAAGAACGGTATAATTGTTTTTCCTTAGTTTACAAAAGTGTTTGAGTTATCTTTATTTGAATAACAAAATGACATTTTGCCGTCTTACAAAAAGGGTGCTTTGAATATCGTGGGAGTGACAAATGCCGGGCGGTCTCGCCACACTGTCCTAATTATGTACTTCCACTGCTGTCTAGACAAACAAAAAAACTGGTTATTTCTAGTTAACTTCCCACCGTTAAAAAGATCGAACGATTCTCTACAAAATTGTATCAAGAAATCTGTAAAAACATATGGAGTTGTAGGCGTCATCTCTGATGACAAATGGGCTGTTTCATAGGTTGAAAAACTGTCCAATCGCAAGGGTTTACAGACATTATATGAATAAATCCTGTAAAATAGTGACATCTGATTGGAAGGCACCATTAGAAAGATAAAATCTTGAAGAATCCAATGGTAGCTTTATAATCTCAATATAAATATTTCAATGGGGGATTTCAACGTTGAAGAAGTGGGAAATAACAGTACAATTGTATGCAGATTTGCCCGCGGAAATAGCTGTAACGAGATATGCATATTTTAAAACGATGATTACGTATGTAAATATACGTTTTACGGAAAAGTTGTAAATACAAAAATTAAAGTTTAATTCATTTCCTTTCCAATGGTGCCAGTTTTATTACGATTGGATGATTCTAAGTGGATTAAATTACCGATTATGCAAATTCTCGCTAAGGTTCGAGCGGGTTGCATTTGCGCCCGAGAGACTGCAGTTTGCCACTTTGAGGGTTAAACAAAAATACCTGAATATGATTAATAATATACATATTTTCCTTTCCCGGGAGCTAGGGGGGCCGTGCCCCCGCTGCCCATAGGTATGGGCGCCCATGTCTTATATTGTATTTTTAAATTAAGATTACTATTACCTCTTTGGAAGAATCTATTACTACATGGAATCTAAAAATTTGAAAAAGTACATAATATTATTACTTCTAAATAATCGTATCATGCTAAACCTTAAAATACAAAACTTTGCAACATTCAGTACACTATCATTTTTCTGTTAAATTTTCAAGTTATTTTCAGTGGCGGTTCTAGACCTAAAAAACTAGGGGGGGGGGGGACAAGGACTGGGGTATGGAATACCTGGCAGTTACAGGGGGGTTGAAAAATCAACCTCTTAAAACTCTATTTTAATACCTCTCTGGCTGAAAATTTATTAGTTATTTAAAACAAAAAATCACCCTCCAAAAACTCAATTTCAGCCACACAAAAATCAATTAATCACATAAATAAAAAAACTCAAGAGTTTATAAAAAAAGAAAATTTTACTTAAATTTTGATGGATGTTTAGGATGTAATAGTTTTTTTGACAAATAAAATTGTAATATTCAACAAATTTCATTTTCTAAGTATTTTTTGAGTATTTGTTAGTTTTATAATTTGTTTTTGTTTGTTTTTCTCAATTTGTCGTTAAAAATATACATACATGTTATAAACATGTAGGCCTAAGGTTAAAACTTTTAAGACCTCATTTTGGCTGAAATTTAAATACTTTATGGTTCAATGAAAGGCCAAAAAACACATTTATTTAAAATAGCCTCAACGTTTCAGGTATCAATGCACCCATTTTCAAGAATTGGGGATAGAAATACAGATAAATATAAATAACAGACCATTAAAAATTTAGGAAAAAGTTTAACAAACACATTAAAAATGTGTACATTATGTTGTTCAATTTGAAAAAAAAATTTGTTTTTGGATAAAGTGTTTGATTTATTTAAATAACCTTATAGTTCTTTAGTTCAAATGATGTAAGAATGTAGTTTATAGCCTACTTATAACTTGAGAGGATATCTTGATATGAAAATTTCTAATAAACATTGAAAATGATTTAACGCCTTCTCAGGTATTAAAAGAGATAATTTCCAATTCGAAACTGTTAAAAAAAACTGTTTTGATCGTACGGTTTTGTTCGTTTTTTCCGAAACTGATGATTGAAACAGTTTTTTTTATTATTCACCTCTATGCAAGTCCTCACAATAAAAAAAAAAACAAAACCTGTGAACAACTAGCGAGTTATAAGAGCATAAGATTTATAACCAAAATCTTATGGAATAACTAAAATATTCGAATAATCGTAATCATCATTTCAATCGTGTTTAGTGGATCGGCTATTGGTAATCAAAACTGACAGCATTGACTTTTTCTTTCAGAATAAAAACTCTTAAGTCTCATAAAACATTAAATATGTTTTTGTCACCAAACTAAGCCTATTAAAAATTTCTTGAAAAAAAACTGGGGGGGGGGATGCCCCGGGCTAGGCCCCTGCAGTGGCACCTGCCACTGTATTTAGGCATATTTGAAATCTTAGAGCAACAATAAATCGATTACCAAAAATGTTTGTACAGTTCGAATAACTCGAAATGGAAGTTTGACAGTTCCAAAATTTTACAGATATATTTGCTAGAGTTTGAACTGTATTAACTGCAATCAATAAGATTTTTCAACATTTATAAAAATTGGTTTAGTTATAAAGATTTTCTGATAGTATTTAACAATTTCATTTTTATAAAAAAGATAAGTTTAATTCGGGAGGAAGCTCTTTGCCAATTCATTGACATTGGTTTTCTTCTTTCAGGCATAAAATTAACTTATTTTAAATTTTAAAATAATATTGACTTACACATCGAGGTTGAGCATAAAAATATAGATAACGAAAATGACTAATAATATAAATTAATAATACCACATTAAAACAATCCATTGAGTCGAAAGTGTAACCTCAAATTTTGAAATATATTTGATGAAGTACACAATTTTTTAGTAATAATCACAACTCATTTAAAAAGATATAAATTTGTATATTGTTAAATAATTATTATTACTGCAATTGTTACAAAAGAACACTCTTTCACTAAAAAAATAATATAAAGAACAACAAACATGTAGTTGGGCTTAATAGGCTTCAAAATAATGAAGATTTCATGTAAGTACCAGGCACGTTATATCTCACAATGTATGACAACTATAGAGAAACATACGTTTTTAATAGCAATATTTGTGATCAATATATCTCCTTTATCAATTTAATTAACAGTGTATAACTTTTTATCATTGAAACTACCAAAATCTCTTTATAGGCATCAAGCGAAAGAAAGTCGTGGTTTTAATGATAAAAAGTTAGACGCTATTAATCGAATTGATAAAAGCGAAGCATTGAAGAAAATAGCTGCTAAATTGGAAGTTGGAACTTCAACAGTGTCCGACTGGAAGAAGCAAAGAAAATAAATTGAAGAATTTTGTTGTAAAATGATATGTAAAGACAGTTTGGAAGGCAGAGGAACAGCAAAAAATGAAGCACTAGAGAATGCACTATCCATCTGGTACAGTGCTCAGTGAGAATGTGGTTTGTCTATATTTGGACCGATCTTGGCCCAAAAGCTTTGAACTTAAACCAAAAGTTACCGAATCCTGACCTAAAATTCACTGCTAGCCAGGGGTGGCTAGAGCATTGGAAAAAACGACACTGTATTCACCAATTTACTCTAACTTGAGAGAGTATGTCTAGTGATGTTGCTGGTGCTGAAAAATTTAAAAAGGACTTTAAACGATTTGTTTATCTGAAAATTGTCACCCGATCAAATTTATAATGCTGACAAAACTGGTCTTTTTCACCGGATGCTTCCGAACAAAATGTTAGCATCAAAGCTTGAAGATTCGGTTAAGGGCTACAAAAAAAGTAAAGATAGGCAACTGATATGGCTTGGATCAATGCATCAGGGAAACATAAATTTCCTCTTATCACTCTAGGGAGATCACCGAGTGCTAAAAAATGTGAACTGGTGGTTTAACGACCACAAAAAAGTGCTTGGATGGACAGTTTTTTGTTTAAGAATTCGTTTTGCGATAACTCTGTTCCTGAAGTTCGAAAATTACTAAGAGAAAATAGTTTAACAGAGAAAAGTATTTTACTGATCGACAATGCTCCGTCTCATCTGGGAGAACAAAAACTCGTGAGTGGAGGAATTAAAGTGAAATTTCTTCCACGAAACGCAACTCACTGCTGCAGCCTATGAACCAGGGAGTACTTGAAATCTTGAAAAGAACTTCTTAGTAAAATAATTGAAGATGAAGACGTGTGATTGATTTGTTGAAATCAATCGATATCAAAGACGCTATTTACATGGTTGATGACGCTTGGGATTGCATCACAAAGCTTTGAAAAAGTCATGGACAAAACTGTGGCCAGCTATTTATGCTACAAACGAAATGGAAAGCGATTATTTGTTTTAAGTGGCTGCAGACGACCTTCTGCAAATGTTAGGAACAATAAGTGGGTGATCAGATATTGATATGGAAGATGTCAGTGAATGGCTGAAAGACAAAATGACGGTGGCTATAGCAGTATGACGGAAGAAGAAATTGTAGCGGCATGCACATCTACAAAAGACAGTGAGGAAGAAGATGACAGGACAAGGAGGGAGCGATCACACCACAACAGCGGTCGACACATGCAGATGCTGCGCATCAGCACCATTCACTATCGGCATATCGCAGGATTCTCCGTTAAATAACCCGTTTACAATAGATGAATTGGAATGTGCCTTATTGTCGGCTACGGATTCAGCTCCCGGACCGGATAATATTGTATATTTTATGATTTATAGAATATAAACCTTACGACCTTCCTGAGTCGGGTAAGGCAGCTCTTCTCCAAATATACAATCGTATATGAGATGAGCATATCTTTCCTGATTCTTGGTTGGTGGCCATAGTAATTCCTCTATTAAAACTAGGGAAAAACAAAACTGATCCAAATAGTTATCATCCTATCTCTCTCACTAGCATTCTATGTAAACTGGTGGAGAAGAAGGTAAATCGGCGGCTTGTTTGGTACCTTGAAAGTAACCAACTGATCTGTAAAGAACAGTGTGGTTTCCGACAGGGAAGATCATCCATCGATCAGCTGGTTTTGTTAGAATCGGCTATTCAAAATGCCTTCCTTCTTCGTAGGGCACTTGTTGCAGTGATTTTTTTTATCTTGAAAAGGCATATGATATGGCTTGGAGAAGAGGAATTCTAAAAAATCTTGGGGTATTCATGGTAGAATCTTAGCGTTTATTAAAAATTTCCTGTCTAATCGATATTTTATTGTGCGTCTTGGATCCACCTTATCAGATCGATTTTATTTAGAGAATGGTGTCCCTCAAGGCAGCGTACTTAGCGTCACCTTATTTGAAGTTGCTATTAATAGCATCACTACTAACGTCCGATTACCTGTCCACTGTTCTATTTTTGTTGATGATTTTGCCATTTATATGGCAACCGCTGAAAGAACACTGCAATTAACAATCAACAAATTACAAACATGGTCCAATTAACAGGATTTAAATTTTCCGCTGCTAACACTCGATGCATTGCTTTTACTTGTTGCAGACAGCATTTTAGTCCCAATTTATACCTAATTAAACACAACTCAACTTCACTCCGATAACACTGTCACATTTCTAGGTCTTATAATCGACCATAGACTCTCTTGGAACCCACATGTGACAAATTTAAAATCACACTGCATCAAGATCTTAGATATGTTATGGGTTTTAAGCGGTTCTCATTGGGGACCCGCCAGAACCTGCATGCTGCGTTTTTACCGAGCTCTTATTCAATCACGAATTGGCTATAGGTCCATAGTCTATTCGTCAGCTAGGTTATCGGTTCTTAAAAAGATTGATTCCGTTCATAACACTGCTCTCCGTCTGGCATCTGGAGCTTTTCGTTCTAGTCCCATTAGTAGTCTGCTTGTTGAAACGGGTAAGTCATCGCTCACAGTATTTGTTTGCACAGTACAAATTTTGTAAGCAATGTACTGCTCCTTACAGGATCAGGACCATCCGTATCCTCAATAATCTGGGTGTTGCACTACCTCATATATATGAAAATACACCAGGTTCGCTCCATGGTCGATTAGAAAGCCCTATGTTGATTGATCTCTCACTGTCTAGATATCTAAAACAAACAACACCCGATGTCGTTTACCGTCAGGAATTTATATCCATATGCAAACTTTACCAATCAAGTCATATAATTTTCACTGATGGTTCTAAAATGGACAATAGAGTCAGATGCACATTTGTTCTGTCAGGAAACAGCTTCACTGTTACCATCCTCCTGTTCTGTAAACATAGCAGAACTTTTTGCAATATTCAAGGCACTCAATATTGTACCACCAACACCAGAGCACCTTCTTACATGTTCAGATCCAAGAAGATCACTTGAGTTCATTTAAGATAATATGTATTCTCCTAACCCGTTGATCAAAGATATTTTTTTATTTATTTATCATTGCAACATAACATTCACATAAAGTACAAATAAAATTTGTCAATGAACAGGTTGCTTGTCAATTATCCTTAAACTAAACAAAACTACAGCCTGAAAACAAGTAAAGTAACAAATTTTACAAAATATCACCCTACTCCAATGAATGGTCATTAAAAAATTCATTTACATTGTAATATTCTTTTTCAATTAAATTTTTTTTACAGTATCCTTAAATTTTTTATATGCAAGCCTCTTTACCCGATTTGGTAATTTATTGTAAAGTTTTAAGCCCATATAAAAAAGGAGTGTTTTCATACAACTTCAGCCTATGAATGGGATGCTGGGGCTGTTCTCTAAACCTTGTGTTGTAACAATGAACAGTTTGGCCATCATAAAAAGTATTTATCTGTGTATGCACAAAAATAAGACATTTAAAAATATACATGAATGGTAGTGTCAAAATTTTAAATTTTTTAAATACTGATTTACACGACTTATTTATATTTGAAAACATCATAGTTTGAATATATTTTTTTTTAATCCTAAAAATAGTCAATGCCTTTGACGAATTTCCCCATAATTCAATGCCATACTGCATCAAAGAGGAAAAACAAGCATGGTAGACATTTAACCTAATTTTTAATTCTACAGAATCTCTCAAAATGAACATTTGAAAACAAATCGAACTTAATTTCTTGCTCAATTTTTCAATGTGTAGCCTCCATGTTAAATTGTGGTCAATATTTATACCTAAAAACTACATTATTACTAACACCCACAAGACTGCCATCAAACAATATGTCTTTATCAAATGGTTTTCTATTTTTTTTGTGTTTAAAATTGTATTATTTCAGTTTTTGAGCAATTTAATTTAAGTCCGTTTACATCAAACCAATTTCGTAGTTCTAATAACAAGTTTCTGATTGATAGTTTTAGATCGAGATTGTTATTACATTTCAGAATTATGGAGGTGTCATCTGCGTACAGTATAACCTTTGCGTGATTAATATTTAGTGGCAAATCATTTATATAAATAATGAACAGCAAGGGACTCAACATTGACCCTTGGGGTACTCCATTTTTAATCTCACTCCAGTCTGATACAAATTTCTTATCCCTTTTGTTTAATATAATTCTTTGTTGCCTATCTGTCAAGTACGATTTAAACCAGTCTAGAGCAACTCCAGTAACTCCATAAAAATGGAGCTTTTCAAGCAAGATCTGGTGATTAACACAATCAAAGGCCTTCGATAGGTCACAGAAGACACCAGCAGTAATCCGTGACCCATCCAAAGCCTCCGTCACGTGCTTGATCAGCTCTGCAGCTGCATCAACAGTGCTATGCCCTGATCGAAATCCATATTGATTTTTACAAATAATCCCCCTACCATTTAGGTAACTACTCAACTGCTCATAAGCAATCTTTTCAAAATTTTTTGTTAAACTTGGCAAAACTGATACAGGTCTATAATTGTCTGGATCATCTTTATTACCTTTTTTGTACAGTGGTATTACATTTGCATATTTTAGCTGACTTGGGAAAGTCCCTTCAAGAAAACACTGATTTATTACAAGACTTAAATCAACTGAAATGTAATCTGCAGTCTCTTTTAATATATGCACAGGGATCTCATCCCATCCAACCGATTTCTTATTTTTTAGATTAGCTATTATTTTATTTACTTTATTTGGTGTAACTGGATTGAAGCTAAACAGATTTTTTGACCCTTGCCTATCATTTAAAAAACTCCTTGCAGATTCCAAACAAGACAGTGCATTCAATTCATAGCTGACATTTAAAAACTTTTCATTTAATTTACAAGCAATTTCATTTCCATCGGTAATTTCTTTTTCTCCAAACTTTAACTTCTTAAAATTTTCATTGACAACCCTTTTCAACCCCAATTCAGATTTAACCAAGTACCATGTTGCTTTACTTTTATTTACAGAATTCTGAATAAATCTAGTGTTAGAAATTTTTTTAGCTAGACTACGGACCCTTTTAAAAATCCTTTTATACACTTTTACATATTCCAAAAATTGTCCGTCTTTTGTTGCTTTTGCTAAATTATGGAGTACTCTTTTATGCACACTAATACACGAATTCCTTGAGTAACCCAACTCTTGTTAACAAAATTAGAAGTTTTTGGTGTTTTAAATTGAAGAGACTTTTTTGGAAAGCAGTGTTCAAAAATACTTTTGAATTGGGAAAAAATGGTTCAAAATTTTGTTGGGATGTTTTTACATGACTATACTGCCAATTTCTTTCTTTAATACTTTGAGAAAAATTATCTGTGCTTGATTTTGTAAAACATCTTTTTGTTACTGATTTATTTTGTACTACATTCTTAGAGTTTTCAAAGATTCAGATCAATAAAGTTCTGTGATCAGATATACCAAGTTCAACATTTATGAGGTAACCATTACAAACCAGCTTATTAGAAATAATATTATCTATGCAGGTTTTTGATTCATTGGTCACTCTAGATGGCAAGTAAAAATTAATTTCTAATCCATACACTGCTAATAAATTCAAAAAATTATTTCTCAAAACATTATTTCGAGATGTATCCAGTATATCAATATTAAAATCAGAGGCAATATATAAATCTTTTTGGGTTTCGATTCTTTTTGCAATAGACCAAACAATGTTTCAAGCTTATACAGAAATGTATTTACATTTCTTATATCTGTATTGTGATATGTAGAAACTATAATATGAGAAACCCTGTTTTCATCAGAAAATTCTATGCAACTAATTTCAAATACAAAGTCTTCCTTTAAATTATTTATCAAATCTTCTCTTATTACATATTGTAGGTTATTTCTAATCAAAATACAAGAGCCCCTCGTATACCTTTTTTACGACAGTAGAATGATGCTAACTCATAATTTAAAATTTGTTGTATAAAATATATTTCATTCCCATTCAACAAATGTTCATTCAAACAAATAATTTCTACCTCGAATTCACATAACAATTGCTTAAATTCCTCTAACTTTGTATAAGACCTTAAACCCTGTATATTATAATGCATCAACCATTTACATTTCCTAAAAACATGATTTCCCAAAGCTGTCAAGTTATTTATAAAATTTTCTTTGCACGGTAAATTACTGACAAGATCATTTGTATACAATTCATAACTAGAATTTTTCAAATCTACAAATACACTACTTTTTAATCCATCTAGTATCCTAAGTTTATTTGGTTTTACTCTAAAAAATCACACCTCAAAGATTCATTAATTCTTTGCTTATTAAATACATGATTCGTTATGGCATCTCCAACAGATGCTTTTCCATACTTATTTAGATGAAGAACATGAGTCGTGAAACTCCCCCTCTGCAATGAAGTTAAATTTAGCAGTCTCACATGACTAAAAGCAGATGCAAGTAAATGCAATTTTAAATTATGTTTATAAATAGCATTATTTTGAGTCACATCATCAAATCGATAAGGTACAGTTGAAAGTATCACATTCGTATGGCTCGTACACTCCAGAGTTTGAGTCACACATCCCAAAGCCTTCTCAGATGTACCATTACAAATATCATTTGTCCCTCCCAGTATAACTATAAAATCACTTTTAGTAAAATGTTCAGTGTCTACGTTTACATGTTTTAGAACACTTGTCATTTGCGCATTGGGTTTAAACAAACTTGTAACAGCCATACTATGTCCCAATCTATCATCCAGCAGTTGACCAAAACCTCTGGCATGACTATCCCCCAAAATATTTATTTTATTTTTCCTCTTAAAACTTGTTTTTGATATGTTTTTCTCACAAATAAATATTCTGTGCTCCACACACATACTTTGGTTCCGGGTCACGCTGGTATACAGGGAAATACTAAAGCAGACCTAGCTGCTAGGGAAGTCACTTCCTTACAGCCTAGCTTGAATAGAGTAATGTCATCCGACTATATGTCTTCTCTGAAACTAGCCTTGTTTATAGACAGTGGGAAGAAGAATGGGTAGCGATACAAAACAATAAACTCCACCAAATAAAGGATACCGTTCGTCCATAGATATCTTCAAACCACCAAAGCCGTTGAGAGGAAATGGTAATTTCTCATCTGCACATTGGCCATTCTCGGGAAACCCACGGGTTTCTGATGCGTCGATGGGAGGGGGGATCTGCCACTTTGTCCTTACTGCTCAAATCTCCTTTCTATTAATAAACGCCTTCTTTTAGAGTGTGAAAAGTTGAAACATGTTCGTAAGAGGTTTTGCCTACCAAATTTCATTCTGAGGATGCTGGGTGATGGCTCCCAAACCATTAATATGGTGTTAGAATTCCTCCATCGGTTGAATTTAAATGGAAACATTTGAAAACAATATACAGTTTACTTAACTTAAATACCAAGTTAAGATTTACTACTCGTTATTTAGTTTTAATTATAATTTTATTCATTGTAATGTAACAGGACTCTTTACAACCGTGCAACAAGTTATTGTTTAATTATTTGTTGTTATTTTATCTTTATTGTGTCAGTAGTGTGTGTAAATTGCAATTTTAATTTTATACCTGCGTGTTATCGTATGCATTTCAATTACTTTCTAAGTTTAACAGCATTTTGTAAATGCTCTCCGTTTTACAGGCGATGATAACCGCTCAGGTTTTTCACAAAAAACCAAAACAAAAAAATTTTCAGAGAGCAAAACTTTAAATTTATGTTTTTACATACCAGCTGTTCGATGTTTCACTTTACACATAATAGAAAATGACAAATTTCTACATTCCACTGCTTGATGTTTATTAAAAGTTAACAAATTTCACACTTTTGAATACACATGCCTCGTGTCTGATGTAGACAATTCTTCATCCATAAATATCTAAGTAAATCCTTTTGATCACATGAATTTTCTTTATAACGTTGTTATGGTGTTGTTTTAATAAAAATCCCAACAGGACTTTTCCCGACTTCAAGGAACATTTATGCCAAATTTGAAGAAAATCTAACAATACGTTTGGTTGTAATCGCGTAACAAACAGACAGACAGAGTAAATGTGGAATGGTCTTGAAACAGGTCAATAAATGTACAGACTCGACATCTGCATAAAAATAAAAATCTCCGGTGCCATTTTTTTTTTAATTCATTATTGTTTTATGTACTTAATGTTATAAATTTTGTATAACACTGTGTAAATGTAATTTCCCCTTCACTCAAAATAGTTAAATTATAAAGATAGTGCTTTAAAATGAGAGAAGGTATAAGTGGATTTTTTCAGTAGAGTTGTTTAATCATTATTTTAATATAATTGTGTAGAACAAGTGTGTACTTACACAAATTAAAATATTAATAAATTGAGTTTTAATAAGCCTTAAGGAAAGTATTCACACTATACAAAAGTAATATGTTTGAATTCCATCCAAACAACGAATTCCATGTTGAACACAATATAAAAGTAATTTGTTCGAATTCCATCCAAACAACGAATTCCATGTTGAAACACCATACAAAAGTAATATGTTTGAATTCCATACAAACAATATATTCGATGTTGAAACAGCTGTGTTTAAGTAATGTAAACTTTAAATTAAAACACAGACTATATAATGAACTTTACAGTGCAGCAAAATATAAATTTTACTCCAGAAATACCATAAACACTTCTGAGTTAAATACATGCAGTAATTATTCATTAAGAACTTTTTAAATGAAGAATAAGTTAACAACAGGTTGTTAGTAGCCTGTTTACACAAATGTATTTTACATAACATATACACACAAACACGCACCTAGATATTATTTTCGTACTACTATGGAGAAACCTACTTACTTTTTCTTTCAAATAAATGGTATTAATATTTTATTGCAATCATTTCATTTTTTATGAAACAAAATCTTACTTATTTATATTTAACACAGTGTACACTAAAATTTTATATAAATATTGTAAGCAAGTTGTAACCGGTTGATTTTTCACCCCCACAATTTTTATTGCGAACTACATATGCTTTGTTCGCTACCGCCGGTTAAATCTAGATACATCTAGTTATTTTCGGAATGGACCCGTTAGACCCGCGGTACTGCACTTCTGTCTGCATTGCTTATAGTTTGTTTACTCATGCAAGTCAAATCAAGGTAACGTGGCATGTGGCAGGAAGGGACTGGCCTGACGTTTTGCAGGTCTAATGGCAGGATACTATTTTATAGAAATGAAAAATTTTTTCATAATAAATAATCTTACAGTATAAGAAATATTTTTATTTAAAAAACAATAAATACAATATAATTTTTTAAAGCAGCCTTAAAAATGGTTACATTTAATTATAAATAGCACATAGTAACATATTTTGAACTAAAAATACAACATCTATAATTAATCAAAAGTTGTATAAATGCAATGACTAAGGACTTGTTCACAGAACAGTTGGGTATTTTATTTACAACACATGGCTTCCTTATCTTACCTACATTACCTTATCTTTTTAAGGATTTAAAATTTTGCATTTTATATTAGTTTTAATTTATTATTCAATATTATATGGCCCCCATTATAATCGAGTTTTTATTTATCCCATACAAAGTTAAGCAGTTTTTGAGTTAAAAACATATAAATAGAAAATGTGCATAATCACAGGTACACCTCGTACATGCATAATACCAGAAGTATTGATTCTGATTACAACACAACAGTCTTTTATCGAGGTAATGCAAGTAATGTATATACATAATAATTGTTACATCGACAATTAATTACAGATATCTAGACATACTTTATTTGATTTCTGTATAAAAATATTTACAATTCATGCTACGAGAATATGATCGTAATAAAGCCATAAAAATAAAGCCATTTATAAAAATGTAATATTTGTATATTTACTATAAAGTATTCTTAAATGTATTAAATGCATTGTAAATGATACAAGTTTTAAACCATTCCCACTAAGAGTCATAGTGGTTCGGTCGGACAATTAGCATCCGTATTTCAACAAATATATATTGTGCTATGAAGACAAGAAATTGTAGGAATACGAGCCTTAATAATAATAAATGAAAAACCAGTGGATTCTGGAATGAAAGTCTATTGCCATTAGTACTAGAATATAGATTTAAAAAGTCTTTCAATAAGGCCTAAAAATGTAATGCTATTTAGAATATTCAAAAACACCCAAATACTTGGAAAACATTACAACTCTATTGGAATGTAAAATTTGCTAAGAGTTAAAGTTCTCAATGTATTATGGAAGTTTGCAAAGTGTTGCCAAATATCGGTGAAGCCTGGAAGAGAGGTCAAAAATATAAATTATGATAAATATTCCAATTGAAAAAAATTGAGTGGGGTCATGAAACATGCAAAGCTTCCACTTTTGTTGGAAACTGATGGCAGTGTTGTGTTAAGTATTCGCGATATGTGGATTTTATACAGTCTTGCAATGTGAAATTTGCAAAATAACTCAATTCTTAGAGTAATGTGAAAGACAAAGCGTAAAGATTTGACATAATGTTGAATTCACAAATCTCTTATTCTAGGAGGAAAGTTTATTGCAAAGGCTGGAAATTAATTGCGGTGCAAACGTTGCTGGAATCTGGAAGTTGCAACGGTTTAATTCTTATTGGAATGTGGAATCTATAAATCATTTATAGATCCTGTTGCATCTTAAAATGATTATAATGCATTTTTTGAGAGATCTGGACGTCTTGTCCAACATCAGTATAATGTCAAACTTCAAATCTCTTCTTACTATAAGTGTAATTTGGACTACAGCATACTTTTTAATTTCAGTAGAATCCGTATTCAATGCTTTCTTTTGTATATTTCAGTTGTTTACCTTATAATGACATTTAGATAAATTTTTTAAATTATATATGGCTGATAATGCATGCATTAAAATGTTCTCAGCCCAAATATTTTCATTTACAAACTTTACATTAAATATTACTACATAGTTGTTACATATTATAACATATACTGTACATATAAACATAATTCACATTTAGAGTTTGTAGTCGATTACACGAACAAACAAATTAATAGGATTTCATTTAATTCAAAGTTAATACTATTTGAGTTCTAAACCCACTTTATCTTTGTTATCACATTGAAAGCACACCAACGAACCGACAAGTGCTACTAACACACGGTCCAACCATGCTACAGGATTTGGGTAGATCAAACCGCCTTCGTAAAAGCCTAGATGACCGCCGTGTGCCAGTTCAATGTAGACCAATTTGTCGTGGGAAGCTAAACCAAAATAAGAATGTAATCAGATTAAATGCACATAATTTAAGAGTCTGAAAAACTTCTAAATTGTATTAAAATAACAGTTTAAACATTCTAGATTGTAATATACAGAACATATTAAGGCAAAGATTGTCAGGAAGATACGTCAGTCCTTGCAACTCCCAAATCTCCTTGGGACATAGTACGAGGGGGTACTCAAAAGTAACCGGAATTGCGCTGCTGTGGACGGGGCTTGTGTAGTACGCATTACTGCAGCTAGTCATTTATAGTGCGCTCGTCGCCAGTTCAGTGACACCAGTGTCGTCAACTTGGCTTGTTTTGTTCTCTTTTCGTTTTTCATGATGGCGAGTTTAAGTAAACAACGTGCGGCTGTGAAATTCTGCTTCCTGCTCAATAAAAACACCGCTGACACTGTTTTAATATTGAAAGCAGTTACAAAGATGATGCTATGGGAAAACCTCAAGTGTACGAGAGGTTTGCTCGGTTGAGAAAATTCGAGAACTTGTGCTCGCAGACTGTCGACAAACCATTGATCAATTGTCAGAGATTAGTGGGTTATCTTGGAGGACGGTTCAGCGAATTTTAACCGAAGATTTGGAAATGAAAAGGGTCGCTGCCAAGTTTGTGCCTTGGGTTCTGACTAACAATCAAAAAGAACATCGAGTTGAAACATGTTGTGCTTTGAAAGAACAGCTTGAAAACTGATCCAGATTTCCTGTCGAAGGTCATTACTGGTGATGAGTCATGGTGCTATGGTTACGACTCCGAAACAAAGAAACAGTAAAGCGAATGGAAGACGTCACTGTCACCCCGTCCAAAAAAAGTCGTCAAATCAAAAATCAAGACAATGTGTTTTTTTGATGAGAAGGGGGTAGTTCATTCAGAGTTTGTTCCACCAGGTCAGACCGTTAATCAAGCTTTTTATTTGAAAGTTTAAGAAGATTGCGCAACAGGGTTCGTCAAGATAGCCCCCATTTGTGGCAGACAGGGGACTGGTTTCTCCACCACAACAATGAACCTGCACACAGTCATCTCCTTTTGCCAGTGTTTGGCAAAAAAATGCTATGGATCCGCTGCCCCACGCACCTTACTCTCCTGACTCCGTGTGATTTTTTCCTTTTTTCCATGCATGAAAAGTGGTATGAAAGGACTCGGATTTGAACGTTGATGAAGTGAAGAAAAAAACGAGGGAGGAGCTGTCGGCCATCACTTAGGATGAGTACAAAAAATGTTTTGAACAGTGGAAGCACCGATGAGACAAATTGTAACGGAGAGTACTTTGGATAAGGTTGTTTTGTAAAAAATTTAAATATTTAGCTTTTAAAAAAAAATTCCGGTTTTTCTGGGTACTCCCTCTTAAACCTCAGGATTTTTCTGCAGGAAATGGGGCAATTCAATAAGTTAATTCATTAACCCTTTCACTGCTGTATTGGGAC
Source organism: Philaenus spumarius (assembly GCA_018207615.1). NCBI lineage: Eukaryota > Metazoa > Arthropoda > Insecta > Hemiptera > Aphrophoridae > Philaenus > Philaenus spumarius. The sequence goes on from JAGFPH010000315.1 coordinate 208,165, forward strand.
AACAGTTGCAACAACCGTATTCTGAATTCTGCAGAACAACGCAGAATCAAGCTGATGTTATCCTCTTTAACAAAGTTCATAAAAGTCTTTAAATACAGCCTGAATAACTTCTGGGTCTTCTACTCAGAGAAAGATTTTCCGTCTATAGTCCGCAAGATAATTTAGGCACAAATAGATGTTATATATTGTTGCAACATCATGATTTGTTTAATTATTTGTGTTGTAATGTCATCTGCCTTTGTTGTTCATTTGTGTTTACCATATTTATATAGTAGTTATGTTAAGTGAAAAAAAAAAAACACTAACACAATTTTTAGTTAATTCTACAAAATTTATTGAGTCTTGCCGGCCATGGTTTAGCCATTTACAAGGCAGCTTATCACTAAAAATTGCATTTGTTTTTTTTCAATAAAATGGAGTTCTACAAAGTACCTTCGGTCATTAGTGTAAATCGTTATGTTTAGTGTTTTTATGTTATTAATTTTTTTTTAAATATTGTAAATGTTTGCAATTTATTTTTCCTATTTAAAAATAAATTGATGCGTTTATAAATCTTCAATGTCAAAGGACTAATATAGATAAATGACATACGTTAATAAATGATAAAACTATTTCCTTAAAGAAAAAATAAATGAAAAATTAATCTTTGTAGTATCAGCAATAAAATATATACGAGGGTAGGGCGAAAAGTAATGCACACATGCTCGTAGAACGCGAACGAAATGACTTTCAGAAGCGCCGGTTGGCATGTGGAAGTAACATTCCCCCTCTATACGCATGCACAGTTTGAAGGCCTTGCGTTCATCTAGTGTATTTTAGGCAGCGGAAGTATGGAGACGTGTTCTAGTGCTATGACAACGCGAGTTAAACAGCGAGCTGTTATCGAATTTTTCACTGCTGAAAAAGCGACTCCTACTGAGGTTCATCGTCGTTTGTGGCGACAATGCTGTTGATAGGTCTACTGTAAATCGATGGGTAGTAAAATTTCATGGTTGAGAGTCTGGGAAAACCATAATTGTTGATGAAACACGCAGTGGATGTCCGATCACTGCCACAGACAATAAACTTCGCAAACTCGTCGAAGATTTGATTCAAAATGACTGGCGAATCACAAACCATATTGGAATATCCAAGGAACGTGTCGGCTTCATTATTGAACAATTGGGATACTGTATCAGTGTGCATTCTAGTTTAAAAAAAACTAGCACCGATTAACAAATGTTTTATAGCTTTAGACTGGACTATACTGTCACTGCTTTATGAATATTGCACAAATAATTAATGCAGATAATAGGACTAATGAAATTATTTTACCCATCTATAACAGGAAAAAATCCTAAAACAGTCACAAATATTGTTATTAAAAACGAATGTTGACTATAACTATATTTCTCTATAGTTGTCATATATTATCAGTTCAAAACGAAATCAAAACAATTAGAACACAGAACTGTATAGTTTTTTTTACTTAAAGAAGTTAGATATATGCATGGTAGGTTGATGTAAACAAGACATATAACGGGGTTTTGTATAAAAGAAGACCTTCCTTATTTAAAAAGCCAGCTTAAAAGTTAAGAAGATTTAAAATTGTGCTAACTATGGTTTTAAATGAAAACCAAATATTGATTGTATAAACTTTTTTACTAAACATAGTTGTAGTAAAATTTTGAAAGAAATATATTTAAATTTGTTTGTTTTACAAAATAGGACAGTACTAATGAATAAAACCATCCCGAATATTAAATGATAATTCCCAGTTTATAGTTTTTCTCTTTAAAATTACTGTAATAAAATGTAGTATGCGTTATAATTACTTTGACATTGTTTTGGGATGGGCAAAACCACAGATGGCACAACTAAATTTAAAAAATAAAAGGAGAAATGTATTGATTATTTCTGATTGCCTTACTGAACTGGTTGATTTTACTATAATTTTACTTTTTTGTGTAAAAATAAAATTTAAATGTCCCTATTGAATGTTGTGTTGTTATATGTTACACGTTGTTTGTGAATGTTTTGTATAAGTGTTTCATTTTAAAAAATTGACGCGCATTAACAAATGTAAAGTACTAGTGAAGTGTAGGTTTGATAATGCCTGAATAGAAAAGGCGAAACATACGTCACCAGGGAATAAAAAAGAAAAATAAAGGACTGAGAGCTGTAAGTACACAAAAAAGTAAAATTATAGAAAGGTATTGGTGAAGTTGTTAGTAAAAATATTAACAGTTGCTGGCTGCAATGTGCTAGGCGATGGGGTTGCCAACCCCTACGCCAGGGAATGGGAACATTAACATCAATTTCTTGACCTAATGTTTAATTTCTTGGCCATTCAACTAATTTCATTACTTTTTTTTGACTTTCTTGACCAGCAGACACAGTGCCGGATTTACCACTAGGCCAAGGCCTAGGGCCGCAAGAGGTACAAAATATATATATTTTTTTTAAGGATGTACTCGCACTTGACCGGTAAAGACGCACGTAAAGTTTGAGCCTTGTTCGTACTGTGATTATTCAACCATCCAGATTTTATTTTTGTCCTTTACAAATCTTTACTATTCGAATAATCTGCAATTTTTGGCAGACTAGTTGAAAAGATTGTGGTACAAGCCATCGTGGTGCGGTCACTTTGAGCTGGATGCGGGATAAACAGAATGTGTACTATTGGCCACACTGGGCAGCGGCCTTGTGTCACTCAACAGTTGGTTGTATTGTAATACCCAGTGAGGTACTTGCATATGTGCCCAAATCGAAATTGACTTATCACAATGTACTCAAACATAATACTAGGTGTAGCTATTAAACACAAACATGATACTTACAGGTGAATTCTCTTATAGGTTCTAATAAACCATCAGGAATTAGGGGATCATCTTTGGCGTTAATGAATACCATTGGTGTATCAATACCCTTGAGGAAATTGATACTGCTGCTCCACGAGTACAAGTCTGTGATGCTTTTGAAGTTGTGTACTTTTCTATAAACAATAAACACACATATTAAAATTTGTCCAACCTAAATAAATACACTGAACAATATCTGTCCCCAACTTGAATTTTTTTTACAAATACACAATTTTTTAATGTTTTAAGTTATAAGTTTATGATATTTCACGACATATCTTTTCGACACAAAAACCCATATCTTAATATTCATTGGAAAAGGTTTTTTATTTGAATTACATTTAAAATATTAATTCATTTTCAACTATTTTTATATTCAATGTGTATAACGTTTTAATATAATAAAATTAAGATTACCGATGCATAAAATAAATCACTATAGCCATGAAATGTCCAGGATGAAGTACACATTTTGCAATATTGAATCTTAAATAGGGATGATGCTGCGTTGGTTTCCTTCCACTGACCTTGTTTTCACGATCCGCCAGTCCATGATTATTGACTTGACTGGTCGGATTCACTATATTTCTACCGCCGACGAGGGACTCAGTGACACCCTGAGATCTTATGTATATGTCATGGATCTCAAGTCGCCACATTTTTGTGAAAAGCAAGACATAATACGATTGTATCGGGAGGGCGGTAGAAAAAGAAAATTCGGGATTCTGGCAGGTATGTGTTTGGAATTAATTTTATCATTAACAAACTCCGCTGATAAAATAATCAAAACAAAATTCATGCAAGTAACACTTTACCACAAATAACTTTTCAAAATGAAACGCACATTACCTGGTATAAGCATCATCAAGTTCTGGGAGTGTAGCTGCTGCGATTATTTCTCTTTCATTAAGCTTATATTTCTGTTTCATTTCTTCACTAAGTAGGATACGACGATGCTTTAACACAATCGATTTCATTGCTTCCGTTATTGCATACAGGTAGAAGCGTCGGAAATTTTGCCAATTTAACAACCACGTAGTTCCTCTGAAAACCAAAATAGAACCTTTATCAATTACCGTATTGTCAAAAAGCAGACAAATAAGATTAAACAGGCAGGATGTAAAGCTATCACTGTAGCCAGCTGTCCCGATAATTCGTAGGGCCAAGGGACCTGGGGTTGATTACGAGTTATGCGTATTTTCAAATAACCGGGGTTTTGAGTAATCAGGAGCCAAAAACAGATGAGATTTATATACAAAATTAATATGTACATCATGCAAACATGGAGTAGTAAATATTTTGTAAAACTTTGTACTTTGCTTACTGTTTAGCCTTAGTTTTGTTTAGTTTAATAGTTTAAGGAAGTTCTGACAAGCAACCTGTCCATTGGCAATTAATTATTTGTACTCATTTGAATGTTATGTTGCAATAATAATAAATTAAATTAATAATACATACATTCTTATTAAGAAAACATACAATGTAAAATTGATGGAAAAAATAGAAAATTCAGACTGAAAAAAATGTTGATTACGGCAGTCACAATTGCGGAAAAAACATCTTCACTTACAACTGATTTTGATAGAATATATATATATATATATATAATATATCGTCGCAAACCATTGACAAAACCTTCACCTCCCTTGCAGAAATCATAGCAATTCGTCTTCGCTTTTGTCTTTACAGCATTCTATGTCTGCGTGATATGATGCTTATCTGTTTGGGCAGGCGATCACATTCCACAGGGTCAACGTGATTAACCAGTAAACAGTCTTCGTCAACTGGTGTTTCCTCCTTGAAAACACTGCAGGCACTGAAGCAATTTTTAATAGTGGTTCGAGTTACATTTCTCGAGGCTTTATCAGCAGTTTTCATCGCTGCCAAGATTAAAATTTTGTGCTCTTTTTCATCCTCAAAAGTTGCGTTACCATCTCTTTGCGGTAGTCGGTTTTAACATTTTGTATAATGTCCTGATCAAGGGGCTAGAATTTAGAGGATGTGTTTGCTGGTAAAAACTCAATTTTTACATTGACTAAACGTCGAAACGCAATTGTGGACAGTACAATTCTCGATAAAAAGCAAATTTTACGCCGTTGCCTCGACATGTCGCTATTTACTAACTAAAGCTATTTCTTCACGTCATCCATGCCTTCTTGTTAGCATGATAAATCATTTAGAATGACTTGATCTGTTTAACGCATCTACGTTTTGCGGATTTGCCGATTATTAAAAATTTTAACTTATTAGTTCTGTCCATATTCACAACCAACAATCGAGTGATTCTTTCTTTGCTCTTTGCGCCACCGTGTTTGACATAAAACAATATAAAAATTAAAAATAATTTTAAAACGCTCAGAAAAGGTTGCTAAATTACAATATTTTTTAAAAATATTTTTGAATCTGGAAATTTTGAAATTAATGAACAGTAGCAGGTTCAAAACAAAGGAAAATAGTTCTGCATCCAAAAGTTTGAAGATTGAAAGAGATGACTCACTAATAGAGGAGTTTTTATAAGTTTTTTGTTGAAATTCCTGTAAAGTTAGACACACTTATTAATAATCTGGGTATAAGGGAAATTGAGGAGTAGTAAATAAATTTCAAAATTATTTACAGCCAAACTCATTAATTTTGACTAAAATCTAACCTGAAGAAACTAGAATGAATTCAAAGAAAAAGGAAAGTTCTTTCCAGAACAAGTGAAAGTAACTAAGATCGTTCCTATTTTTTTAAATCTGTGAGATCTGACGAGGTTTCAAGTTATTGATTTTACTATCTGAACTTTGGAGAAATGAATAAAAAACTATTTAATATATTTCTTAAATAAATCCAATTTTTCAAGTTTGGATTCAGAAAGGAGCTTAGCACTAAATTATCATTGCATGGTTTTATGTCTAATATATAAACCAATTTGAATTTTGGGATGAAGGTATCATGCCTGTTTTTAGACATCAAGAAAGCTCTTGATACAGTTAATGATGAGCTTTTGTACTGGAAAAGCTGAAGGGGTGGCCTTGTATTAGACCACCTAAAACAAAATGGGGGCCTTAAACGAGTTGAAATAAATCAACATAAAGTTGCTAATATCTCGAAAAGGAAGATTTTATAGAAAAATGTCAAGAGACAAAAAATGTTTATTTCAAAGTACTTGACCTAAAAAATTGTTTCCAAATCGATTTTGTAAATTTAATTTTTTACAAAATTTTTGAAGATGGAGAGTAAAAATAAAATTTACGAAATCGATTTAGAAGCAATTTTTTAGGTCAAGCACTTTGAAATAATCATTTTTTGTCTCTTAAATTTTTTTCTAAAAACTTCCTTTTCGAGATATTAGCAACTTTATGTCGATTTATTTCAATACTTTTAGGGCCGCCATTTTGTTTTGGGTGGATCGATTTTTATTTTCATTATGTCATTTTCCTAGTCTTAAATAGAGCTTTAAAATGAGGTATCAAATGACCATATTTCCCATTTAAAAATTTTGAGTTGCCCCCAAAATCCCCCATTTATAGGGGACACTCAAAATTTTCGATTGCTTCAAAAGATACTTTGGGTTAAGTAAGTATTGTTCGTTTGTTTTAACAAACACAAAATTTAAAGGGGAGGGGCAGAACTTTTTTTACACACAGTATATATCTGAACAAGTACAGTGACAAATTTACTTTGCATTTGTACATTCTAAGTTTGGTTACTGTTCATAAAGAGTCGGGTCATATTAATTGGCCATCGAAGGACTATATTTACTTGTTTAAATGTAATGTGTTCAGTTATTTAAGTGTTTTGTGTTGTATTGTTTTAAATGTGAATAACTGTATAAATGTGCGTTAGTACTCGACTTGAAAATGGAGGCATGATTCTCCGAAATCGATAGTCCCTTCAAATAAGGACAAACAAAGGACTTTAGACGGACACAAGGTATGTTAACAAATTTTATATATATTTTTACAATTTTTCTTCCAACATTTGCCGTCATTTGTTTATTATATTCTTTATACACAAATGAAGGCAAATGCCCAATTAAAAAATATGACCAATCCATCATTAGAAACTAATTTAAAACCAGAATGCAAGTATAACTTTGATTTACAAATTTCTTAAAAATTATGATGAACACAGTTTTATTTTGTCTGTAATCTTTTTATCCACCAAGATTTCGACCATTTTATTCAAGAAACTTTGGAGATTAAGGGGAGATACATACTTTTACCCGAGTGTTTTTGATGATTTTTTAATGGAGGTACAGATTTCACTTTAAAAGAAGCAATGATTTCAACTGA
>JAGFPH010000315.1:228260-242357 GCA_018207615.1 Philaenus spumarius
GCACTCAGACAATGCTGGGTGATGTTACAGATATCTGCGTGAATCCTGGCACTTGGCCTTGCCCTGGCGCGATGGGCCGGGGGTGTGGGAAAAGGACGTAAGTGATTGGTAATACTGCATTTAGAAATACTTGTTTTGTCCAGATTATCTATTGTATTTTATTAACTAGTTTAGTAGGGTATTGAGAATTAACTGTTGAAGGTTTGTGCTATCTGTGTTTGTGTGGTTCCAACTGTTTAATTTGTGAGCATTCTTCAATGCTCTTTTTTTTCCAGGCAATGATGACTGTTCAGATTTTTCGCATTTAATAAAAAATAAATATCCTAGTGGACTACCAGTTTCAACGGTATACCGTCATCTTCAGGTACAGGATACCGTTCTTCTTATTTCGTTCCTTTATAGCTGTCGTCAATTTATTTCCTTTTATTTACTTATTTTAGTCAATTTACAAACAGTTTAAAATCCACACAGAGTTATAAACACAACCACACGACTCTACAGAAACAAATAAAAAAAATTTAGGCTACAAAATTTTTTTTAATTCTGAAAACATGGAATCTTAAATGTAAAAAACGGTTGCACACATTCATTCATTAATAAATTATTGAAATTGCAACATATCCATCCAGTGCACATGTAAATTCTGCGATGGAAGTTTGCCGGCGACTAAGGTTGTTATATTGTTATCAGCAGTCAGCCTATCCCTTTCTGTAGTTTCATTACTGTGTGATATAGTTCTCTCAACGAATAGATTAATATATCAATAAGTAGATTATGCGGATGTCGTTTAGTAGCAACGTATATTTCATATTCTTTCAAAGAAGAAAGTAAAGCTCCTTTCTTGCAAATGGGGAGAATATTTATGTAGGTAAAAGAGTGATCATAACTATCACATGATTCGCAAAGCAAGATTTTGGATCATTTATAGTAGGTTACAATAGGTGTTCTTTAAACCATTTGGCAAATGACCATCTGGTCGATATAGAATTTATTATAATCAGTACAAGTTACGTCGTAAACTCTTGATAAGTTGGTTTTTTCTATCGGAATGGTTCTATTTTGTTCCAGAAAGCCTGTGAAGTTATGAACGCAGGACAATATGGTGTACGTAAAGTTCTTATTTAATTGAAACTCAAACCTTCCTCTGTATTCAATTGATACGTATTTTTGTTCTTTTCCGACTATGGGGGGTGAAAAGTTTCGCTGTTTTTTTCCAATATTACTTTATCAATAATTTCTGGCTTGTATCGCTGGTTATTGCGATGTGTAATTATATCATATTCTTTATTGCAATTTTCGAGGCTTAGAGGTAAGCTGGTTAGGCGGTGGATAAGGCGGCATTTTGGGAGCGATGAGGCGTCAATTGCTTCACCACATAACATAAGAATCTCTAACTCCAACTCCAGTATCTAAACCAACAAAAGGGTCCGCTGTTAAACCGTAACCTTATGCTGGGTGTAAGCACTGAAAGTTGGCTTTAGGCTAGCATACCTGAGCAGGGGACCAAGTTCCTAAAACTCAGTTGATTTAGTACAGCAGAGGCTGTAGGTTCAGTTGTTGTATCACCACCTCACACACCATACCTCTCCTTCTTTAGAAGAACTCTTTACATTACTCAATGCCTGCTCTGCTGATCCATGCCAGGGGCTTCGGTTCTGGGCGCCCTACTTTGCTTAAGGTACAGTTAATACAACCAGGGTGGCACACCGAGCTGCTAGATAGTACAGAGGCCCAACGAACCTGACCAGCTGTAGTTGGCTGCCTTATCATCTGGCAAAAATCTTGGGTTGTGTGCACTGCCAGATGATGCCTGGGTAAGAAAAATGTATGCAATTCATAGGGACTCATCTGAGGCCACAGGGTTGCAGCAGGGATGGAATTGGTTGCTCCTAGGTCTATGGTATGAATCAATAGAGCAGGAGCATTACTATCAACATATGTGCACACACACTTGTCTACAATTACCCAGGCCACGGGTGTGGCATATATTTCAATATGGAATATATATTTAAAAAAATGAAACAGGTCTTAACGAGTTGATCGCCGATTTGGAGCATCCTGGCTCCACCGTACACTCACAGGTTGCTTCTGAGGCTAATGTGCCTCTGTTACATATCCCCAAGGAGAACTTAGCTCAGTGACTCAGCCTCTGGGGATGTACCATCTGGTTGTATTCTCAAATCGGATGTGGAGGCCAGCAGTGAGAGTGGTTAGGTTCCCTATTCGATCCCGACAAATAATTCAAAGGGCCATTTAAATCGTGCTGTAAAAAATCATCTACAAAGACTGCCCACAGAGGGCTGCAGTGCTGATGAGGCCCGCAGATTACACAACAGAGAAGACGATGGAGCGGCCAATTGATTCAACACCAAAACAAACCCTAAAGACAAGAAAGAAAGGCCCGCTCCTATGTCCAGGAATGTAATGACCCTAGATTAATTGGCTATAGTCAAGCCTAAATTAACTGATAATAATAATAATAATCAAATCCATTTTCTACATTTCATCAAAATGCAAATATAGCTCTCAACTATTTCAAAATGAAGACTGATCTTTTTGGTTTTCAGTTGATCTGTACTTTGTATACAATTTTACAAATTATTTTGTCATTAGTTTTAATATTTATCTCAATGATCAAACAAATAAAGAAGTTTCCCAAAGATAAAGCAATTTAAACATTGCACAAGCACAGTAATAGGCCTATTTTATCTCCAATTATAAACTTAGTCTGATAGGCCTATCCTTATGCAATCATGAGATGAGATGATCAAAACTGACATTATTTGTTAGCAATTTGCCACAGATCTACTCTTTATATATATGCATAAATTAAAGCTAAAGTTGATTATGCAGAATAACCTCTTTTCCAAATACAAGATTTATTGCCTAATGATTTATCAAAAATGCTAAATAACTTACTAAAAACAAAATTAATTATTTTAAAAACATAATCCCAGCAAAAATAAAATACAACGAGCTTTATCCATTGGTTTACTTACAACTCGAGAATCACAGATTAAATTTGTACGGTATGTGTTTTCTAATTTTTTTAAAACCAAACAACATGAGAAGGGTATCAATTTGACCTTTATGTATTTTTTCTTTTCCTCCTTATTTATTTCACAAATAAAACAATTATATCAATTGCAACTAAAATAAAGAACAAACATCTAATTTCCTCCACAGCTAAATTAAATACACAATATAAAAATACAAAAGTAAACATTTTGAAAAATACCTTACTTATTATTGTTGTTGTATGTTATACATGGAAAATAAAAATCTATCTATTATTTTTCTGAGTAAGAACTATTAACATATGATAAGAGTGTTAATGAAAAATTTGAACAAAAATGTGTGGTATGGTACCATTTAGATATGTGGTGGGATCAAAGGTGAGTAGCAGTTATAAACTTTTCCACTAGTAATAGATTCTTTAAAATACTTTCAAATAAAAACAATTTATAAAATAAATGTTACACCCATATTTGTATCAGCAATAAAAACGAACAAAATATATTCTAATGAACAGAATTCAAAAAATATATTTGACTATGAATTTTGTGGGGCCAAATTTACATTTTCTTAAAATTGCAAGCTCTAGAACAAACCCTTTTCTCCGGTATATAATTAGAATACTACCTGGGACTCGACACTTTTTTCAATTTAGCAGCATATAGAATTGTAACCAATTTAATTTCTGAAAAATAAAAATCCTCATTTTTCCTAAAATTGTCAGCAGCAACACAGATTCTGACAGTAAACACGAAGGTAAATTAAAAAAATTTACTGCTTTGAGCTAAAGACAACCCAATAATGCCACATATGGAGGGGGTTTGAAGGCAAAAACTTTTCAGTTATAGTATTTCCTCATGACCACTATTATTAAATGATTTTTTATTTGAAACACTTTTTCTGAATTTAATTTGACATATTAAAACAAAATCTAAAAAAAATGTATTTATATTATTCATTTGACCAAATAAAAAAGCAAGCTGAGGTGTCTACAGTATGTGTGTCACTCCAACAAGCACAAGTTAAATAATTTGCTTCTTTTTTTTTAAGAAAAAACAATGAAAAATTCTGATAAATATACAGACCTATATATAACTATGTTTTAAATATTTTTTGTGTGCCTTCTACAGCATGCAAAGTTAGTAGTCTATAGTAAAAAATTTGATAGTAGGATCCTTTATAGTTAGGTCTAGTTATATCTGTTGTCCGTATAACATTGCCAGTTCCTTCCCTTTATATTTCAAGGCAAAATTTTTCAAGTGGTAGTACCGGTAGGCCTACATTTATAATTCAAAATATAGAATTTGAAGATATTTTTTAGGGTACCTGTGCATGATTTTTACCATTGCACAGATCTTTAGCATAGCACACGACTCAATCCTTCATCTAAATACATGTTGCCTATTATTTAACTACCAATGCCGTTCATTTATCTGTGCCAATAAGTTTACCTAAGATAATACAGATTAGATATTTTTTAGGGTACCTGTGTATGATTTTTTACAATTGCACAGATCTTTAGCATGACACACGACTCAATCCTTCATCTAAATACATGTTGCCTATTATTTAGCTACCAATGCCGTTCATTTATATGTGCCAAAAAGTTTACCTAAGATAATACAGATTATAACTTTAAATAAAGCTGCGTAGTTAGCAGTAGGCCTACATTATATTTTAACATATTGTTTGAATATTAAGACTACTTGCTTCCTTACAGGTTTATAAAGAACTTCTTCTTTTCTTCATTCGATTTTAGTATTCATTTTCCTGTGTCATTACTTAAGATACTATAGTTTATTGTTTTAAATACCGGTAATAATAACTTTTTTTTTCTTAAACTATCATTTCATGTTTTCACTCTTGTAGGCTACAAAACAAAATCTACATTTTACTGCAAGGTAAAATACTTTTTTTTTAACCTTTCAAGAATGTTTTATTAGCTTAAGCTTGGAGAAGGATCCTTCTCCAAAAGAAACTGTAACAGACAGAGTAAGAGCGATTCTCAAGGCTATATACTGGAACAGAAAGTTCTCCCTAAAATTAGAAGATATTGTACAGGCTACTTTAGCTATCATTTCAAAAGGTCTCCTTGGACAGTCTTTTTGGTAAGATGGAGACAAGCACCAACAATTCTTGGTATCGTTGAACCTGACTAGGCTATATCAAAATGATTCCCATCTGTTAATAATTATGTAAATCGGCACAGTTCCTACGTATTCTCTCTTGTTGGTCACTTTCAAAACCGAAAACCTTGTAACAAAAATTAAAATATCATGAATTGTGCTAATCTTTCTTAAAACAAAATAGAAAAAAAAGTTTTATCTGGAATGTAGAAGAAAAAGTTTCTTAAAAGTGTTTTTTCAAAAAGTTTTTAACAAAGCATCGTAAACTTCAATCTGATATTACAATGTCCCTAAATTCCTGGCGATTTTCGTTCAAGGGATTTAGTTTTAACAAAGTTACAAGACTCTTTAACACATCCGTGTGGCAAAATGGAAATTATATGTAGAGTTCTTGTACTGCGCCGAAAAATACAAGCGAAGGTATACAAATACCAACATAGTGGCGCCGTGCAGTTGCATTTACGGATATGGTAATATTGCAGTAGTGGTAACCTATACAAATTCAATAAGGACAAATTTCTTGATTTATTCAAAATAACCACTGCCTCAGGTAAATATACAAATTTTCACATCCGAATAAAATTTCATTCGGCACCACAATTACAAAGACACAGCATGCAATGGGCACAGGTTAGATGGGCCAAGAGCTGCCACACTGTCCAGAGGCAGAAACTGTAGCCTACTCAATAAATTGATTTAAAATGCAGGTGAATCACACCTAAGCAACTGAAGACAAGCAGGCAATTGTATGGGTGTCAAAACACCAATTTTTATAGAAAAAAAACTGCCTGACATAGAAAACCAAAAATGACTTAATTAAGTTCCTCTTCTTCACCTCCATACATTTTCAAGTATTACAAGCAGAGGCATTTGCAAGAGGGAGGCAAAATGTTAAATGACTATTTATAAAAGAAAAGAAATATGCTTAAAAACTCATGTAGGCCTATTGTGATTTCTTATCTATACTGGTACCAACATTAATAAATTAAAAACAAATGTAGGCTGCCTAACACAAATATTAGAAAATTTAATAATAATAATTTTATTTGTTTATGGGTAATATTAGAGAAATAATGTATCGGTAATTGTATTTGTAAACAATTAAAGCATTATAAAGGCAATTTTAGAACTTTAATTTCATACACTTCATGAGTTTTACCAACCCAAAAATATAATTTGCAAAAGCCCCAGACTGCAGGAGAGCCAAAAGAGTCCTTGAATGGAAAATGCGGAATGTTACCGTTGTATGACCCTTCTGTCATCTCACTCATTCTACCTTGATTATTGTTTCACTATTACCTCTGGAACAATGTATATATAATTATTTAGAATGAACAGGCCCTCTTTCACTACTTTTGTCATATCAATCATCGCCATATAGGCCTAAAATGAGGTTTAGGCCTATCTTGTAACTGAATTTTACCAATTGTTTTTAATGTAATGTAAAGATTGATTCTTTTATATCTGAAAAAAATTTTAATTTTGAAAGATTTATTTGTTATTGCTATAATTGTAACAGAAAATTTTAAAATATGGATACTTTTGTCTATCAGTATATTTTAGTAGACGGAATACATACATTTAAAGCCTTAATATTGAAGTTATGTAATCTCCTTCAATAATAAACCTGTCGAAATAACCTAACTCTGGCGTAAGTTTACTATTCGACCCTAGCCTAATATTTTTGCAGACAGTGACGTTGTTTTACATTCTACTGTTAAATGCTGAATACAGATAAACATACTGTGACTAAATACTATAGGTTAGAACATTTTAGGTTTTATTTTTATTATTATTCTTGCATTTCTCTTGCCATAGGTTAGTCTAGGGTCGAATAGTAAACTTGCGCCCTAACTATTCCTGGAAGTATTATTGTGCAACCAAAAATGTAATGTGATCTTCATTTAGGGTTAGCCTCATAGGAAGCTTGTTTGGCTATACATGGTTGGCGACAAACTTCAATGGATGGAAAAGTTGGTAACACGGAATGTAAATCTAACGATTTCTTATTCAAGTGAAAGAAAAGACTCAACTAGCCTACTTTTAAGCAGGATTTTCAATCATTTGTGATTTAAAGTAACTTCTGACTGCTACTACCCTACTTGCTGATGGCACAATACATCAATTAAATATTTAATTTGGAAAGAGAACTATTGTAACCAACAGTAAGTCTAAATGATTCAATGTGATTCTGTAGTAAGCCTACATAATTTTAAACTAAATGTTTCATAACATACTAACCTACATTTCAGTGACTTTGTTTACCAATGTGTAAAATATGAATAAAGGTGCATGCATTATTATTAACCATGTTTATGAATAACCAGGATTCATCAATATCTGAATCATATACATAAACATAATATTAAAGCATTATTAATTAAAAACAGAACTTTCAACCGGCTACAGGTTAGGTACGTAAGATGACATTGTTGTGCTTATAAATTATCACATAAAAAGTTATTCAAACGAAGAAAAAGTTTTAAAATTTACTTAATCTACTTTGAATTACTTATATAATAAAAGAATTCAATCATTTGCATAGCAATTAAATTAAGAAATGCAAAAATAAACACTTACGGGCTTTCCAGAATTGGTGCTACTTTCAATATCGTTTGAAGAAAATTTAGATCTTTGCAGAAGAACACTGGTTTTTTAGGATGACTCATAACATTTAAAATTCGGAATAATAGACAGATTACAATAGCTACAACAAGAAGAACTGTAGACATGTTTGAAACGTCCAACACACTTAACTTACACTACACACACCAAACACCTAAGGCCTACTGCGAAAGATTAGGTGGAACGGTGGAAGTTAAATGAATCAGCCTCAATTCCATGAAAGATAATGATGACGTCATATCACAGATGGCGCTGAAGAGATAATACAGGTGAAGCAACAGAAACACTGATATTTTCCCGTCCATACTAAAATGATAATACAAGTGTCTAAATATCATAAATTGTTTAAAAAATGTTTTAATGTTCGACAGTATAGAACCAAGCTGCGAAATTATTCCAATCCCAAAAACGGGTGCATACAAATTCATATATTTTCAAAAGTCCAGTTTGTTGTATATTTATCACTAGTACCTTTGATTATGGACTTATGTATATGTATGTATCAAGGCTAGTAAAGTGGTATTTTTCGGTACCGGTACTCGATCGTGTTGAGAGTTATGAATGATACTTTTCATCACACTGTAAATAATAACAAAATAAGTGTAATTTATCAACATTAATGTAATTACCCCAAAATAGTAATACTATTTAACCAAATATTTACAAATATTAAAGGTTATAATTTCTACATTTTAACTTAATTTATTTACCTACTTTACTTATTGAACTATATGATAACTGTAATGGATCATTTAAATCTTTGTCAGACATTTTATCAGGATTGCTCAGTAATATTGCTCACACAATTATGACAACAATAGTGTTTGCATTGTTTTTACGAGTACACTGCCAGTTAAATTAATAAGAATAGCTGATTTCAAATACATAACTATATTACTGATATAAGCAACATGCTACTAGCGCAACTGGTGCTAGAATGCATAACTACATAGCAGTGCGGGAAACATCTAAAGCTGTCTTTCCTGGCCTAGACCTGGGAAAATATCACTTTCAATATTCACAGCTGTAATTAAAAATTATTAATTATGATACAATGTGATGAAATAGTTATTTAAATAATGGAAGAACTATAGATAATTTAACAAACTTAAAATTTGTAAAAAACATTTTAAATTAAAAAAACTGTGGCTTACCAAAATCAAGCACAGCTTTTGAAATGGGTATCTTGATTTTGTTTGTGGCAGAGGAAAAAATGTCTTCTTGGGTGTAACTTGACATCATAAAACAGCTGTGTTGAAAGTCTGAAATATTCTCTAAACTTGGTTTCACTGTCTAACACATGCTTGGTAATTAGAATTCTAAAACACCCAGAGGCGGATACAGGATTTCATTTTGGGAGGGGTCATAAGAAGTCGAAAACAGCATTACCGAGAATTTAACAACAACGGGTCTGGGGAATTCAAAAATATATATAAACTCTATGAAATAGTTTTTTAATGCATTTCTAGGCCATAAAATATTGTCTTGAAAGAGCAAGAGTTTCTTGCAGATTAAAGAATAAAATAAACACTACTAAAGAGTTAACAGGAACGGTACTAAAATCAATAACTCCACAACACGATCATTAAATCCACTTTGTTTCATTAAATTTAAAACAACGTAACAGAAGCCCTCACTTATTGAAGTCATACAGTTCCATACGGCGGCGCGTTCCGTAAAACAATTAGCCCAACCAATAGAGATTTTTTCTTGTTATTGAATTTCAGCAAGCGACATCCACAGTGTCTTTAAGGGTAGCACATAGGTCTGGTGTATAAAATACAAAAACTATCAGGCAAGGAATTTTTGCGCATATTTTTTCAAACAAAGATAATAATAAATTGGGAATTTTTATGGTTTTTCGTTGATATGTTGATATTATAAAAATTTATGTAAGGATCACGATACGTCCAACTGAACATTTGTAGAGAATTAAAAAACCTACAAAATGGTTTTTAAAAACCCCGATCGGACCATTTCTCACCGAAAAAAGTTGGAAAACGCTTAAAAATTACTATTTTTCAAAAGTTCATATCTTTGTTAATTTACAATATTTAGGGCAGGTCTTTCGGAAAATTATTGTTTAGTATGTGTACTTCAAACAGGCGGAAGATGAAATTTGTCACATTAATAGTTTTTGCAAAATTGCAGTACTGTATAAACAATTTAGGCCATTATCTTGCATAATGAGGAGAAGAGAACGGCAGGCTGCGTGCATCAGGCTGCTGTTTCCATCACTACCACTGCCTCTCTTGCAAATTTACCGTAGGTGTTGGTCGCAAATTTACACGTTTCGCACAATTTTCTGAAGCATTTTGATCATACTTTATCAACATTATTAAAAAATCGCAGATATACGAATTGTAGATTTTAATGTTTACTTTCAGAATCCGTTTGGTAAATTTTTTAAATCATGCCACTCAGGTTAATTGGGCGCATTATGCAAGATAATGGTCTAAATTATTTATACTGCAATTGTGCAAAAACTATTAATGCGACAAATGTCATCTTCTTCCTGTTTGAAGTACACATAATAAACAATCATTTTCTGAAAGATCTGCCTTTAATATTGTAAATTAACAAAAATATTTACTTTTTTTAAATGGTAGTTTTTAAGCATTTTTTCTCATTGAAAAATAGTCCAGTCGCTGTCGATAAAAAACCAATTTGTAGGTTTTTTTTTTGAAGTAATGTGATCCATTTATCTTTTTTTATAGTATTAACAAAAAACCCAAAAAGTCCTAATTTATTATAATTTTGTTTATACAAAATGCGCAACAGCTCCTTGTTTAATAGTTTTTGTATTTTACATACCCTTGTGCTCCCCTTAAAGTCACTGTGGATGTCACTTGCTGCAAAATTCAGTAACAAAATTAGCCTTATTTTTGCTCTATTGGCTGGGCTAAATGCGCTAAGACAATCGGCGCAATGGTACATATTTTAACAGATAAGACCTATAGCTGTAGCCCATGAACACTAAATCAGGTTTTCCTTGTATCAAACGAAAATATAGAATTTACACTACAATTCATACTAACATCAATGTAAAAGTGTATCGATTTGTACTAGATATATCGATTACAAAATATGTTTGCTCATTGGTTGAAAAACTGTCAAATCTTGGGTTTATAGAAAACTTCATAGCTAAGAAATTATAAGAGTGACGAATGATTGGAAGACAGTGTTAGAAAGTTGAAATCTTGACGAATTCAAAGGTGACTTTATATTCTTTTCAAAACTAGTCTGTCTAACGATTATGAGCCTTAGAAAAGTGGCAAGTTTTGTGTCTTTTCTTTTCTCGCGCTGCGTCATCTTTTTAGACAACAGCAATAATTACAAACGATGATTACATAATATGTAAATATACTTTTTAGAACAAAATTGTAAATTCAAAAACTAATGTTTAAAACATTTACTTTCCAATGGTTTTTGTTTTATTAAGATTGGATGATTTTTAGGTGATGAAATATTCAATACAATAAGACGATACATTAGTGCTGATTGCCACTTGCTCGGCGGGCTGTAGTGTTATTTGGCGCTTATAGAGTTAAATCAAACATATGAAAAAGGCCTTAAAATTTTTTGGGGGGCCCTGAAATCACCCTTACTCCTATCTGTTAGTGAAGACTGGCAGAGGGTCTTCATTCACAAAATTTACCAATCGATTTTCTTCATTAGCCTCTTCATCCAGCAACAAAGCTGCAGCATCCATTCTCATGTCTAGTTTGTCCATGGCTGAAGAACTAATAGCACACTGCGAGCTTGGGATCGAGAGAAATCACCCTACTTTTCCTATCTTGCAAGAGCGATTCCCGCGTAGCCAAATTACACAATAATGCTGCGCAGTTCATAGAATCCGAGATTTGAGCCCTTCAGTTACCTACTGAACTACAATCTCATGGATCTCTGAAGTACTTCATTCAGCTCAGTCGAAGTGGTCTTCATGAGCTACACAAGTCTAATATTGTACTTATAGCACACGATGTTCGATGTTATGAAAACACCAACTATTATTGTGAAATAAATATTTGGCATTTTTAATTCTTTACATATTATAAAATAAAATATTTCTCTTCCGGCTATTACGGTTATCATAAAATAGCCGTTTTTCTCACTTGTGTAGAACACAGCCAAGTGTAGACCTACTGATGGCAAGGCTGTGACAAACTTGTTATAGTTGTACTTTTTATGAGGTCAAAAGTAGTGAACTTCATATATATTTTGTTTGTTTCCATTGTTCAGGTAAAATTCTAAATATTTAAGATGTTCCTAAAGGGCATGGAAAAGATTCCTTATTTTGCACGGGTGAATTGTTATAGTGTATCCGTAGCTAGTTAAATTTATAAAACGCACCTCCTCTATTTTTTTGTCAGATTATATTTCAAGAATTGCTTATCTAATTTTCATTAATTTTATATGTAGGTATTACTAGGGCTGTATCTACAACTCACAAATCTCGAAATGTGGGGTACACATGGATTGGGGTCCGCTCATTTTAAAAACTTATTTCTTTCAAAATGAGAATATCAAATAAACAATATAACAATTTATTCTTTGAAGAATTTAGACTGAACTCCATAATATGGAAGCAGTACATACCCTTCTTATACTTTGTACAGTTCGAGTTTCTGAAACAAAAATATTAGCTCGTGTTTTGTTTCAGTAGTAGTAATTTCCTGGAAGAGGTCCTCAATTCCCGAAACCTTTTGAATGGTTGTAGCTTTCTCTGAATGGTAGTTCTTCATTTTAAAAAAGAATAAAGAGCTGAAAACTTTAATTATGAAAGACCATGAGAAAAGTAAGAGCTTGTTAAATCATATGTTTATATGAAATAAAAAAAGAGAATTTCTATTAACTTCATAGCAACGTCATGACTAAATTTATATAAATTGTATAGTAATTTTGTTATTTTAAGTCCAACTGTTCAATCTGTTCGAAAACCAAGATAAAGATATAACAATATTTTATGCATAGGTCTTATGAAAACCAGAACGTTTGACACATTTCATCATTTGATTAACATTTTTACAAAATACATCTATAATGATAAAGTTAGTACATAATTTGAACACTAATCGGACACTCAATCATTTTTATTGAGCAATAGTTCCGAGTTATACAAATTTTTTGCTGCTAAAAGTGAATGGAAGACTCAAAGGAAGTTTTTGTAAACTAGAAAGATATGTCTGTGGAGAGGGGAAGTGAAGGAGTCAAGAGATTGCTAACTGAAGAGATTCTACCTACAGTAAAGTGCACAAAAGAAGTCCATTGAGTTGGAGCCAGTAGCGACGTTGACAAGTCACAGGTAGCCTTGAGCAATTCAAAACCAGCTTGAGCTGGTTATTAATGAGGTAATAATCAGTTGACTAACAAAGAAATTATAATACAAAATTAAATTTGTTTATTATTCGTCTTTTTACGCTCTTTAATCTGAAGGAATCAGCTTTATTTTATACTAGGGGAGACCCCTGCGTGCTCCGCACGCCAACCCCCCACTCCCCAACTCCCTGTTGGAACCCTAGCTAACCTGTGCGAAGTTTTTGCAATTAATGTAGGCCTAGTTGCTTGATTTAATAAGAGATTGATTTATTAAATTTACTAAAAAGACAATTTCATTATTGATTGATTTATTAAATTTATTTAAATTGATTTATTAAATTTACTAAAAAGACAATTTCATCATCACTAATTATCCGTTCACCTCCATAACTATTGAACTATAAACAGAAAAACATAATTAAGCAACAGCAAAATTAAACATAACCTACTTCAATAAAGTAAATTACAACATAAACTAACCATGTCATGATAATAAAACATGTGCTGTTATAATCAGCTGATCTGTGCTATTATATATTTTTATGTCCAATGGAACTCCAGATGATAATAAAACATGTGCTGTTATAATCAGTTGATCAGTAAATACAATGTTATTGAATAGAAAATATTTTAAATTACATTTTAAAAATATTAAATGATTGAATAGTAAAATTTTAAGTAAAATGGGCAAATATAGAGTTAATTACCTTTCATTTAACACAAACTGCATGTCAATCGGTCCAATAGAACTCGAGATCTCACTTGGAATAGGCCTAAAAATTTTCCCCATGTTAAATTGCCATAAGAGATTTTAATTTCCGTTTTTAGAAAATTTAGTGCTGTAATTACTAAAATCCAAGTAAAATGGGCACATATAGAGTTAATTACCTTTCATTTAACACAAACCGCATGTCAATCGGACCAATAGAACTCGAGATCTCACTTGGAATAGGCTTAAACAATTTTCCCATGTTAAATTGCCATAAGAGATTTTAATTTCCGTTTTTTGAAA
>JAGFPH010000315.1:242367-272640 GCA_018207615.1 Philaenus spumarius
CTCGAGATCTCACTCGGATTACAAAAAACCTTTTCAAATTAATATATAGATTTATTATTGCTTATTTTCGCCATACCGTCTATTGTTTTTTAAGAACAACTAAAAACTTACCGTCCAATAGTCAAATTGCAGCGTCCAACGACGGCCGTTTCGGCTATTCAGCCATTATCAAGTTTAGGACAATGTCCTTCGTCAATAGTTAATTATAAAAATAAAAATGACCACTAAAAATAAACATTTTAAAAACTTGATATATTATCACAGACATGTCGATGATATATTAGTTTTATATCGAGGTACAAATAGACAAATTGAATGTTTCGCCACATACTTGAATAACCTTCATCCATCTCTGGAATTCAAAACTGAAATTGAACAGGACAATAGCATTAATTACCTAGACCTTACCATTTCAAAAATAGCAGGAAAAGATCAATTCAAAATATATAGAAAACCTACCAATACAGATCATACCATACATGCCAGTTCACCCCCATTTTCACAAAATTTCTGCATATAATAGTTTCATATATAGACTGTGCACTATACCGATGGCACATGGAGACTTCATGGAAGAATACAATATAATTAAGTACATTGCCTCAAAAAATGGATACGAACCAACCATTGTCGACAAATTATTAAAAAAACAGGAGAAGGCCCAAATACCAAAGAAAAAAAAACTGAAAATAAATACATATCAACACCATACAACCATAGGCTCCATAACATAATAGGAAACATTTTCAGAAAACAAGGTTACATCACCTCATATAGTGCAAAAAATAGTTTGTCACACATATTAAGTTTAAACACAACCATGATAAACTTGAGGGCTCAGGAGTTTACCAAATATCATGTGCTGATTGCCCCATGATATACATCGGTCAAACAGGGCGATCGTTTCAAAAGAGATTCAGAGAGCACCCTTCCCTGCGCAATACAATCTGCACAACCTCCAAAAATAGAATCAAAGTTTGCCGAGCATATAATAGAAACTAAACATAATTATGACGTCATCGATAAATGTTTAACCGTATTACATAAATGTAACAAAGGTAAACTCACGAATGCCTTAGAACAGTATGAGATTTACAGAGCCTTCAAAATGGATTTTGGGACGTTATTAAATGAAAAACAAATATTCGATGCCAACCCGTTGTTTGATATAGTGATGGACATTGCAAATACAAATGTAGATAAGAACCATACACAGATGTAACACCAGCAGTCCGTTAGTAGACAGTGGGCCCACTAGATGTATATAAAAAATGTGCGAGCGTGTAATTGTACATTCGTGTGTGTCAGTGTGTTTCATGTATTGTGTTTTTATTTTTATAATTAACTATTGACGAAGGACATTGTCCTAAACTTGATAATGGCTGAATAGCCGAAACGGCTGTCGTTGGACGCTGCAATTTAACTATTGGACGGTAAGTTTTTAGTTGTATTTATTTTATAGCATCAAGTGCCTAGTCTTGGCTGAAATCACAGCTCAGATTGGTTCTTTCCTGAATGGATTTCACTGGTGCTGTTTTCTCTAGCATTTTTCTGCATGGTAAAATAGAAAGGTAAAGGGGAGCAAAATCTCTAACACAAGAGTGGTGTAAATCGGAAGATTCGATGTCCTCAAAAAAATTGTTTTCATTGTTAAGGTTCTGTTTGGCTAATTTCTGCCATACTGGCCTAACTATGTGACACAACCTTGTAACTCTTTCTCTCGCAATAACGTTGAATGTATTATTCATAAGAGTAAGATATTTATCAGTTAAAAAGAAAGGTCTAAATTGTCGTCTGATGTTTTAATATCTCTTACAGTTTTTGAAATGTTTAGCAAAGAAATCATTGAAGAAGAATAGTGATATGAGGATGTTTGCAACTGGCTTAAAACAAGTCCCTAAGCCACTAAGTGTGTTTGTTAGGGAGACATTTAACACTAGTCAGAGAGTGATATGCAGGATGTGGCGAAGCTACACCACAAGCAGAAGGAAGCCACCGTAGCTAACCAATATGCTCTACAAACAACATCAACCATCCATCACTATCACTGCGGTTCAATTGCTAAACTACCTGCAGAATGTATGAGTTTTGTTTATTCCAACATAGCATTATTCCAGCCAATCAAAGTTCTTGCTATTTTGGTTGTGGCAATCGCTCTTTAAGACTTTAGAACAATGGTTCAAAGCTCTTTATCCAATTAGTCTAAAGGATAACTTTATCCATTATTTACCCTGATAGTCATAGATTGAGAAATTGAAGACGCCTAGCAATGTGAAGAAGTAGTTTGATCATTACGACCATTTAGGGTGCTTCAGAACCATCAGGAGGTTCACCCTAAAGAAGACAAATTAGTGATAGTTTTGGCTGGCACTATAGCTTATGGACGAACAGAACTTTCTTTTGCAAAAGGACTCGTGAATGGTCAAACATACTTGGAGAGAATTTTTAGACCTGTAGTATGTAAGCTGAAACTGTAGGCCCTGACTTTCTTCTGTGCCACTCTACACTTTGGTTGGCCGATTATAAATGGGTTGAACGAAGAAGGTAATGATGTTTTACCTTAGCTTGCTCGGTCACCAGATCTAAATCCTGTATACCACATGTGGAATATGTTTGATAGAAATGTCTCTTACAACTTGAGACAGGTAAACACTATGGCAGACCTGTGATGATTTCTGCAACAGCAAATCGACCATCTTATCAGAGAAATGAGAAGGTAAGTGTAAGGAGGAGAAACGTCTTTACTTTATGACAGTTAGACTAATTTAGACGAAGGGAGCAGCTAGTAAATCAATCACCAGTAACTAGGTTCAAACCCACACAACTGTTTTGGAGATCCTAACTGCAGACGACTGGATGAGAGCCTTTAATCACTTCCCCAAAACAGCAAACAAATGTCAACTGAGGTTGGACTCTTTCTTAGAGGTAGAAACATCCACTTATTGGCGAGATCTGTTGATGTGTAATGTAATTTTTTTTTAAGGAGAAAAGCACTGATGGGTTATCATTGTTTTAAATCAACCTACTGAATTCGTGCTACTAGACAAACATCGATAGTCTTCACCCGGATCCGAACCTGTATTTTGAGTCTTTGGATCCGATATGCTATCAATAAGCTTTGTAATTTATTAACTATCCCTGTACAACTAATAAGGACAAAGTATATTTAACAAAAGGAAAGAAATAGGCTGAGCTGAAACTTCAGCGACCTCAGATGTCGCCCAGTTCCACTAAACTCAGTCTAGGAAACTCTAATAAGTAAATTTAACAAGTAAAAATATGTCAATATAATCATTTAACTTTTTATTTCGACTAAATTTGTATTTAACAGCACATAATATTTTACTTTATAACCATTTTACTTCTCTACTTAGCGTAACAATTATTTACTCTCTAACTTTTTTTAAATAACATACCCATTCATGGTTTCTTCTTTTTGTATAAGGCAGTGCATATACATAAATATTTAAATATATAGTTTAATCTATATATTTAGATATATGTACATATATTATAATACATTAATAATAACCTTAACCCTTTACCCAGTCTTCTACACAAATTTTTGTGTATCAAGCCCTTACGAAGGACTTTTAACAATGTTTACATTTTCTAATAAAATCTCAAGAAATATCGTAAGGTATTTTCAAAGGCTATAATTATTACATTTGAAGAGGACACTTATTCAATTTAGTTTTTAATACCTTAGTCAGAAATTTTGTTTTTATATGTAAAAGTTTGATTTTGGCAGACCTTAGAATTTAACTTTAATGTTTTAGCAACTTAATTAAACATTCATAAAAACCCATAGATGTTGACAATTGTCCAAATGCACTTGAGAGAGCTGGTAGCTACAATGAGGGACTTGTCTTTTCTAATCACTTAGAGTTATCCTAACTTTATTTATGTAGATGCTGGTCATTTTCGGTTTAAATATTAATATTGACAGTGCAAAAATTATTTGGTATGTAGGGCATGTTTAGTTATAAAAATCAAACTTAAATGTAAGTTATTTTCCTTTGGGTTTTAAAACTAAATAATTCTCTCCAGCCATAGATTTACAAATAATTGGTACAGAGTATCATATATTTGTTTCAATTAAAGTCTCTATAAATTATTACTTTTTTTTAAATAAAATGGAATAAAATTGGTTGGCTTTAGAATAGTGCATCATTAAGACCATCACCTACTCCTGGGGATAAAATATCAATATTTGTTTGCTTATTTCATACTTCAGCACTAAATAATTGCTTACACCAGAAAATTCTAAGATTTACCGGTTGACAAACTTTTGCATTGACAAGAATCGATGTAACTGTCAATTTCACTAAAAACTCAAACTAAAAAAAATATATCATATGAAAAATATCCTGACCAAGTGACATAAGTTTTCTAGACATAAAGAAACTTACTAGATTTGGCCAACACAATTTTTCGTTGTAAGTATATTCAAGAAATGAGCTCAAATCCAATTCCTTAAATTCAGTTTTACTGTTCCTTCAACTAATACTTATATAATAATATAACGTTTCCTGTTAGTCAAATACATAATATACATTAGTTACAAATACATTTTCAGTAATGAAAAGAATGCGAGAGAAAACAAAATTAAAACTAGAATGTGAGATTTAAAACTGTTGTCGTTTATAGCTTGTTACTCAGGGTTTGTCAATACAATATTATGTTTGCCCTACAGAGATAAACTACTCCCAATCACCAAGAAATAAAACGTTCAATTCAGTGAAATAACAAGTAGATGTTAGAATTGGTTTGAATACAAACATGTTTTGTTAATAAATTGAATTACCTTAGCTAGTCCTTTGTGAAATTTATTTTGCTGCCATTGGTGGCATCAACAGGCTCTCCTCACAACACTAATTTATTTTATATAATATTCATCACACGTAATATTTATTCATAAATAATCTAGTACCTTAGGATGTAATAATATTAAAAACACAAAACTGTTGAATTAGTGTTGTAAATAGCAAAACACTTGTAGCAACAAATTAAACACAATCCTCTTTTTTTATGTTTATAGACTAAAAACCAAGATGGCTTTTATCACCTGCATTGTGTATCAACTGATATTGTCAAAGGTATTAACCATAAAAGCAATTTGAAGACTGAAATAATGAATAGAAAATAAGGATCCAAAATTTTATGATTTGTGTTTGCACATTATATTGTTTACAACAGTCATGTGTATTCTTTCTTTTAGTGAAAATATTAAAGAGAAAACTTGTTATTTTCTAACAAACTCGTTTTTGTTATCCTAATCTTTTTGACCTTTATGTGTTTGAGTTTAGTATGATTTTTCAAAAATAAACATTGTTTTGTAAAAATGTATTCATGCATTGTTTTATTAGACAGCATTGCAGAAGGCTGACTATTTAATACGGTAGATTATAAGAACTATCTTTATTTTGTTTTAAACAAGCCTTTTGTGGGTCGTGGGTGTTATAATTTTGAATAACACAAAATTTAGTGTAAATAAAAATGTTCATAAATGAAGCAAAAGCAAAATAGTTTGGGCAGACCTTTAGGACAGGAACAACAGACAACAGCATGATGATTATAAATGTTGAAAACTTGAGCTAATAAGTGGCAAGTGGGTTTAAAGAAAGCATACAGTACATAATTAAGTTAGATTAACGTGTTAAGATAGTCGCGATATACGAGTCTTCAAAGGCATATTATGTACCCTGCCACTATAACTTTCTCTCCAACATATCTAAAAATTAGTTTGCTTTGAAAAACAACAGTGTTTTGTCCTGTTTGAACAATAATAGCTACGTATAAGGCGGGTAAGCAATGCAACTTGTAGTGCTAAAAATGAATAATGAAAATTTTGTATAAAGTTTTATGTCGTGTGTTTCGGTTACTAAATGGAGGGATATACTTTTCTATATATAATAAATTTGTACTTACAGTACACCGTCTCGTGGTCTAGTTATTCACCTTGTAAAGGCTACCGCGGTTAGACCACAAGACGGTGTACTGTAAGTACAAACTTTTTATATATAAGCTTGTGGTCCGGTGGCTATAGTACATTTATGAAAATATATTTTTCACACATTGGGTTCATCAAATTCATTAAATTTTCCAATTATAAGTTTTCTAGTAAAACGCACTTGCTCCAACAGAAGGGACTTTTGTCAGAAATGAAACAAATTTGATGAAACATAATGCAGTTACAATCCAGAGGTAAAAAAATAAATCATCAAATTCTATGACTGAATCAAACGTTAGAACAACAGTTTGTTTAAATTAATATTTTATGATACTGGTGTGTTGGGAATCGTTTGAATGGCTTTATTTAAAGATGCCAAAACAATTTTTTTTTCAGAATTATGAGTATGCAGTTTTCAAAATATTCCCGAAAACTTTGCTCAAACTCAATTTATCCTGTATTTCAAAAAGTACTTCAGTTAAATTTTTGAAAAACCCAGTGGCATTATTAGTAATATACACTACAGAAAAAACTTTTGTGAATATACATTTTTGGAAAAGTGATAAAAAAACACATCGCTGTGTGTTGCCGTTTGGGAGCCGTCAAATCATATTACTGATCCCCATCAAAAATGTGTTAATATTTCATGAGAAAGTTAACTGAATATTTTGGAGCAGCTGACGGCTAACCATAGTCAAACTTCTCCAGCTTATTTTTAATTGTCTCTACGAATAAAGTTTGCTTGATCAATGAACTCGGTGGATATCAGAGGTTATAGTCTAAAAACCTCTCATTTTCTTCTCAAACTCTTTGTATGGAATGTAAGAGAGTTAAAAATGTAAAATTCACAAATTTTGCTAAATTCCTCTGTAGACTTTCTTTCAACGGATTACTGTTACCTAGTTCGAAATATATAAAATAAAGAAACTATAGTGAAGTAAACAGAAGACCTTAGTTATGAATATCTAACCCGAATTTTAAATAGTGCAATATTTAATCAAAACTGGTCGTTATATTGTGAAATATATATATGCGTGTACAAGGATGATTGAGAATCAATTAATGGATTGTGTTGAAATATAAACTTTGACATAGTTAAATTTGTATGTGTATTTATAATAACCCTAAGAGTCCACCTTTACTATTAAAAACCGTTCAGGTTAATATATCAGCACCAAAATCAAACTTGTGCGGTTTTAATGGATGCTGTGGATCAGTTAGTCAGACAATTAAATATTTCACAAAAACTGATATTTAGTATAAAAATACTTAACCCAGGTTCACAAACACAACAAATATGTTTTACAGTTAACTCATATTGTGGACGGATGACATATTGACAATGTGTTTGGTTATTCAGTTAATGAATGCTTATTGAATATACATAAACTAATAGTAATAGTACACATATCTTAAAATATGAAACTAATAAACTGCTAAACCAAATAACTACATTAACATAATAATTATAAATAATATAAGTAAAGAGTAAGAATGACACCTTGAAATATTTGTACAGTATATTTAAACTAACCATTGTTTGATCTAGGTACTATATCAGTATAATTTGGTGATTTACTAAACCGTTTTCACCAGTGCCATATGATAATACTTACAAAGTGTTTGTCTGTAGCCAAATTAGAAAAAAAATTTACATTGAAATAAAAAGAATAAAGATTAATTTGAATACTTACTTATTTAAGGTGAAAATCATGTATGGAATGAATTCAGAAAGTTTTAAAGACAGGAAAATTTCAAAAATCCAGTACTATATTTTTAATTATATGTATACATCATATATATCAGTAAAACCCCGGTTAACCGAACTCGGGTCAACCGAAACCCGGATTATCCGAAACGCCTCCGAAAATCGGAAATCCAAAAATAATAGCTCTATTGTATGTACAGTATTAAATTTAAAAAAAAATATATAGAATATTTTTCTACAACTTAAACATAGCAATTAAGTAGCAGCTTTAAAAAAATGTGTCAATGTCAAACTTTGAATTAAGTTTTCTCAGAACTCGAAAGATGATAGAAGTCCCAGTTTCCTTTGATGTCGGGCCACATATTTTCTCCCTCCTCAGAATCAAACTACGAAATAAACAAACTACTGTACTGTATTTCTTTTCACATGTTTATTTAGCGAGTAACGACCTACTAATGAAAAGATGGTGGGACATCGCTGTTCGAAAACGTTTGGAGGGATGCAAGAAACAAGTAAAAATTACTGTTTTTTTTAATGAGTAATTCATACGATACAAACTATTAAGTACAGTATACTGTATATTGATGAACCATAATCCTAAAAATGTAATTTTAACTTACATAAAGAACACAAGTGTAGCCTACAAAGAAATTTTTGACTTCGTTTGACCTTCAAAACCATTTAAAACTGTAGTTTTAAATGTGCATTGCCCGAAAAAATTATTATCCGAAACGTCTTCTCCCCTTTAATTCAGTTAACCCGGGGTTTTAATGTATCTCAAAAGTATTCTTCATTTATTCAAATTTTGAATTGCTTTAAGATAAATTGTATCTAACAAAAAGTTACAGTGTAAAAGTAAAGAGACATTTTTCGTTTGATGTTTATTGCAAGTGTAGATTATACTCTAATTTTTTTTTAAATGTAGATAACACATTTTATATTACCCTTTCTGTATAGTCAAATTGTAAAATTATCTCTTCTTAACAAAGCCCAATAAATTTAACAGATCTTTAAAATGACTTGTAGGCCTATAGTTTCTTGTAGCAAACAAATTTATTAAAATTGGAGATTACATAATATTTCTCACTACAAATTTCGTTCTACAAAAATTGATACTTTATACAAAATGGTGAATTAATTAGTTGTTCGTATTATAAAAAAAGTTATAAATTTCATAACATTATCATAAATGAAAGCAAAGAGGGGGAGAGTTTAAAAACAGGGCAAATGGGTGGGTATAAATTATACATACTGCATGTGTTATAACCGAACTTAGCCTGATCATGCGCCTTGATAATTAATTATTCATAAAATTAATTTTGCCTTTGTCTGATAAACATTTTCACATATGTTGTATATAAACATTCTAAGTACATTCGATGGTTTTAATTATAAGTATATACAAAATGGTGTATCAATTAGTTGATTTTATGTTATAAAATTATATTATCGCAGTGAAGTACAATTTCTGAAATATTTTTGAATAAGAGTTAAACTTTTTATATTTTTAAACCTAGTTTATGCACTATTTTTTCAGTTCCATAAGAAAATGTAAAACCATTTATTTATCTATGTAAAAAATGTGGAATGTTTCCTTGATTTAGATGCAAAATTGTATAAATTTGAAGATTCATTTAAAATCTAATTATAATAAATAAAATAATTATAAATTGGAGTAAGGCCTTAGAATTTGGGGAGAAGCATACTTCACATCAGTCAAACCAGTAATAACGCTGCAAAAGAATTTTGTCAGTATCATTTCAAATAAATTTAAAAGAGAGCACCTCTTTTTAGAGGTTTGAATATTCTTCCATTTATAAATTCGTACGTATATAAAGTGCTAAGATGCGTCTTTGAAAGTAGTGGTGCTTGTAATTCCTGACCAAGAACTCAAATTTGACGAAATAAAATTAATACTTGTGTACATAAACGGAATTTGACTGTTTTCATGAAATTCTTTGCATACCTAGTACCAAAGTTTTTTAATTGTTTGCCGTATAATATCGAAAGCTGTACAAGTAAGAATACATTTTTGCAGTTATTAAGAAAACATTTAATTCAAAACGAAAATATTGAACTCTATTTAAAAGCATCAACGTAATAATGCGTGCATGCATGGGTGTGGGAGAAACAGATTTGGTGTGTGTAAGGGGATGTGTGTGTGTGGGGAGGGGAATGAGAGAGAGGTGTTTAGTGTGTGCTTAAATAGTTATGTTGGTATCGAATTAGTGTCTTTGAAAATGAAAATTGTGTTTTGTAATTTTATATATAGTGGTTATCTGGTTAAAAGAGAGAATGTATGTGATAGTGATAGGTAAAGAAGTGTTTAGCGTGTAATTTTAGTTAATAAATAATTTTAGAATTAGGTTAGTTCTAACAAAATTTAATTTAGTAACTCATGTTGTTTTGAATGTTTTGTTGATCAAATATTTTGTATGATAGGAATCTTGTTTTTTTATAATCTTGTGTAAATATTTTGTTAGTTTCGTTGGTTAAGGTCAGCGGTGGTTCATATACTTTTAGCTAATGCAAGTTAATCGTATAAGGTTATTTTATGTAAGTAATGAGTAGGTTTAGTAATTATTAGTTTTTAAGTATAATCATAAAGCCCCTAACAAGCTAATAACCTCAGGTATCGTTTGTTTATTTGTTTGTAGTTTAGTATTATATTCTATATTTTGTACAAAAAAAAAAACTAGTAAATAATTGTAGTCAATAAAAAATGCACCAGTTTCCACAACAAAATTAACCATTCCAATGTTTCAACAACTGAGTCATCATCCTCAGTTGCAGGCAACAATGAGAAAACCAACCCCTCGTAAACAAACCTGCTGAAGTAGTTTGGGAAAGTACCTTACAGAGGTTAGATTCAGGGACCCACTTAGGCGAATGTAAAGATCTTAATCTCACGAGCGATAAAAAAATATATTGCTGATGAAGGAAAAATAGCCCAAGGACTTTTTCATAGAAAATTATTCTTCCCAGCGAGAGATATGTTTAGTTTAACTAACTAGGCAGCGATGTTTGAAGGTTTTGTAATCGTTGATTTTTTAAATCCCGGAACAAACTATGTTTGCATTTTAATTTTATATCAGAGCGTGTTATTCAAATCTTAATTTCTCTATATATATATATTTAATAATAACAAATAAACAATCTCACATTTAAATCTTAGAACCCTTTGCTACACGGAAAGAAAACGTGGTTTCCTTATATGTTTGAGTTAAATTATGTCATACTTTGGTGTTAAATTAAATGAGTGACTCAAATAACAAAGAAAGTCCATCTGTTACCAGCTGTACATGAGATAGGCACCAAAATATCAGTTGAATGTAACAATATTTAATATCACACATCCAAATATCAATCAGGAATAACAACAATGGGTTTTAATTAAAACGTGCCATTTTGTGCATGTTTCTTTCAACACAGTTTACAATTGTGATGACTTTTATTAAATTAATTTTGACATGTTTTTAATAATAATACAGTTGTGATATGATACTTTAAAACAAACTTTTCTTCTTAAACCTCTGATAACCCATTTATTTTGGCAGCTACTTTTAAACAATACAGTAGAGTCCCGCTATTCCAAACTAATTGGGACCGAACATTGTTGGTTTAGCGGGAATTCGGAATAGGCGGATTTCATGAATAATATCAACGTATTGACTTGTTAAGGTGTACGTTCTTGATGCGGCAAATGCTCTTGACCTCGCCTTACGCTACGAACAACACGCTTCATCAACACCAAAAAATGATATGTTCATGCGGCGATGGCGGAACATTGCATCTTCAAGTCAATTGAGTGCTCTATGTTAGAAAAAAATCACTGACTTTACTTCTTAGTTCCACCATTAGGTTTACACCATCCGTTTTCTTCTAAAAAACGGAAAGGAAGGGATAGGTTGTTCGAATTGTCCGTTTTTTCATCCCGCATCGTCTTGAAAAAATATGGAGAAGAAAATAAAATTCCTTCGAGATAACAAAATCGGAGGAGAAAACGGATGAACGCAACTGGCAGGTGGCAACAATACAACTACTGCCTAGCTGTTTTATCTTTCTGAAGGACTCGGTATCCTTTTCACCGGAAGCTTGTTGTGGTAGTTTTCTTCCCGCAAAACGGATGGAAAACGTGAAGGAAACAAAACCGGACAATTCCAACAGGCCTATTGGAATTAATGTGTAGTCAATTTCCGTTAATCAAAACGCAACGCAACAGATTGTGTAAACCTACACTTAAGTGTGTGTAAATTAGTTATTTTTTGTGTTTAGCAGTGATTATAAATGATTCTACAGAACTGTATAAATGGAACTGATATTTAAGTAACCAGCTTTCATTCCAATTTGGTTTCAGGCGTTTTCATCAAGCTTAGGCTCTATGTATGTTCGGAATAGCGGGACTCTATTGTATTTAAATTCGAAATCAGAAGGGATGTCACGTTTTAAAGTTTATTCAGAATTAGTTTTTTAATATCTCTTATGATCTAACTATGTTGTAACTAGTTATACAAATTAATAACGTACATTTTTAAATGATCTAAAACTGTGTTTAATGTTAAAGTTAATGATTTTGTTTTAAATTTGCCAATTCTTAAACGGTTATAAAAGTCATCTGTAATTTCTTGAATTTTAGTATATTGTGACCTGTTGACAAAACATTATCTTAACAGCCCTAATTAACCCGTAAACTGTTCATGTTAATTTTTTGTAATGCCAAGCCATTGTGTGTGCAAACACATTTTCAAAAATTTGCCAAATATAGTAATTATAAACCAATCCAAAAGTGTTCTATAGCTTTTTTGTAGAGAAAGGTTCAAAGAACTCATATATGCCAGTAAAAAAATTGATTGATGTAAAATTTACAAAACTATTAGCTCAAGAAACAAAAAATGTTCAGTAACGAAAGGAAAAAGTTCAACTTTAAGCCTACATAAAAAGTAGTAAACATTTTTTTTTTTCAAAATGTACAAAAGTTCTGTAATTTAGTTCTAAATAGAACTATAAAAATATATAATATCAATTTCAAATTTCTTATTTTGAAAACACCAGTTTTTATGTTCCTACTACAGGCTGGGCCTAGTTTGAATAGTAATTTAGGAATATATGCTTTGCCCAAAAATGAAATATTATTATAACAAAGTGTACAGAATAAATCAAAGAATTGAACTGTATACTTGTAAATTATTGTTTCATAAAAGTATTTGACTTAGCTTTACTTGAATCACAAAATGAGATCAAATAAATAAAACCTCTCGCGTATGAATCCTATACAAGATACCGTGTGAAAAGCCGTTACAACTGTCACTTCCAAAGCGTGAGTTTTGAATTTCCCACTTGTCTGTATTTCCCAGGACTGTACGAATAAAACCATTAGAGTAAATTTCGTTTGCTTTACACGAATTGGAAGATTGAACTTTTCTCTATAAATAGATATAAACATATCTATACAAATATTTCAA
This sequence comes from Philaenus spumarius, assembly GCA_018207615.1. NCBI lineage: Eukaryota > Metazoa > Arthropoda > Insecta > Hemiptera > Aphrophoridae > Philaenus > Philaenus spumarius. Next base: position 255,491 of record JAGFPH010000315.1, read on the forward strand.
ATAGTAAGAGATATTTCAAATGAAAAATGCGCTGCTTTATTGGTTGAAAAATGTCCAATTGCAAGGGTTTACAGAAACATTTATATTTTCGAAACTATAAGAGTGACGTATGATTGGAAAGCAGTTTTAGAAAATTTAAATCTTGATGAATCCAAAGGCATCTTTATATTATTGTCAAAATATTTCAGTCGAGCGATATTGAGCTTTAGAGAAGTGACAAAGTTGAGTAATTTCTTTGTGTTTTAACGCGCGGCAATAGCTTTATGGAAAACTAAAATTGTAAAATGATGATTACATATGTAAATATACGTTTTAGAAAAAAATTGTAAATACAAAAATTAATGTTTAAATCATTTCCTTTCCAACGGTTTTTGTTTTATTGCAATTAGATGATTTTTAGTGGGTAAAATATTCAATACAAGTTGAGTTGTCACAGACTACTCAATTCACTACTGCGGCAAGCTGAGACCACTCAATTGAGTGGTCTGATAGTTGTAAGGTTAAGAGTCTTAAGAAAATATTTAATTCAGAATTTTGTCTACGAACCGTACAACAAGTACACAAATAAGATTTATAAAAGTCACAAAAGTATTTTGAAATCAAAGTCCTGCCCAAAATAATGTGTCATATGACTAAGTTCCAAATTTAAAATTTGTTTTAGGGTGATAAGTAAAAAATGGTCCTTATCATGATGACACAAGAGATATTAAAAATAAGTTCATCCAGTTGCTTTAGAAGGAAATGTCAGTGTAAATTTATATATTCTTATGCCCACTTGTTATTTAAATTAATAAAACAATGTTTCAAGAAAATGTTAAGATTGAAAATGAAACTAGATGTTTTCAACAAACGATCCTCATAAATACTGGATTACGGTGGTCAATAGGATTTTGTTAAAAATCTATTCTGTAAAATATTATTAATTTTTATTAAAGAGGGGCTAGCGTACTAGACTCTGAAGCTCGTGGACATTGAAATTTGGGTGAAAGCCATGAATGTCTATGTAGTTGGAATACTAAAAACTTGGTTTCAGGAAATGATAGCCTGTTGGGGCTTTTCGCCTAAAAACCACAAAAAATATTCAAAGTAGTACCACCCTTTTAAAATTTAAAACTTCTGTCAACATTCTGCAGTTTTTGGTAAGGTTACCATTTTCTCAAAATTAATAACCTGTCTTACTAATGTATTGGCAATTCACATCACCAGTCAAAACAATTTTCATTAGGAAACCTCCGTGAAATATAATACAAATAATAACTGAAATATAATAACAGTAGCAAAATATATGAATATAACAATCGATCAAAAACTCATTTTGGTATACTTCTCTTTCCATTATTTTTATTGTCAAACAATATTCCCTAAAAAAATTATATTATTTTGTTAAGTGTATATAAATTAATTGTGTACATTGTAATACCAATATTTTTTATGGCATTTGGTGTGGCCCTAACTTGGTGTAAGTACATAGTATTTAAACAGGAACATTTGTATTGAGAAAATGCTTGACCATTTCAGAAATGAATAAGCCCTGTCCTTACAATACACGATGATATCTGTGAAAGTATGATTAATACAAAATATATATGAAATAATCAGTCACTGCTATGACATGTCTAAAGTCAAATTATAAGAAACTAATAAACTATTTTATATACACTGATTTCTGCGATATACTTTTCATCTACTAAATTTGCGTTAGGAATTCTCCATAACCTTCCTTTATGTACCTTTGATGGACTTGTGGAAATCAGCTAATAAATCATTTTATTTGAAAAAGTTTCATACATTAGTAAAATTTAAATTAGTTTGACTTCAGTTTTGAAATTGTGTTCCTATACTGAAAATCAGGGTTTCCATGAAACTTATAGATAACATAATAGGCCTCTATAATCCTCGTTTTTATCATATAAATGCAGAGCTAGGATTTGTGAGGCATCGGTAAACTATTTTCATGAGACCTTTCAAATTATTTCAGAAATAAAAAGAATAGTAGACGAAAATATTAACCAATAACACGTATACATCACAAAAAAAACCTACCATAAACGTAAACAAAGTGACACAACTACAAAAAATTTCCATTTAGGACTACAATCCAACTGAAATTATTAAGAATTGTTTCAAATACACTTCTAAAATAAATGGGAACTTGTTTAGTGCTGTTACACAACAAACAACTTGGTTCGTAGATTTAATTTATTAGTTGGAGGCTTCTTGTTCGGTTTTATGTAGGCCGCTATTGTGTATATGCCTAGATAAATAAATATGTCTGTTATTTATTTATGTTGAAGACAATGAAGGAATAAATTTTGCTACTTTCTAGAAGTTTTCAAACAAACTGAACCGTTAAGAAAAAGCATTTCAGATGGAAACAAAATTATGATTAATAATAGTAATAGCATTTTGATATGTTTAAAATAACACCAAAGTATCATACTATATGTTCAGATGATTTTTTACATCATGTGCAGTTTAAAATGTACAATTCAATGCCAAATTATATCTGAAGAGTTTTTTTTAGCAATTAGTATAATAACCTTTTTAAATCTAGTTTGCCTAAAAGTTTAATTTTTTGTAAAACATGATAATAAATTTATATAATGGCAGTGTCCGGATTATATTATTCTTTTATAAACAATTAAGTACAGTAGACTCATAACTATCCGACATGTGCCTCATGCGGCCTAATTTCTATAAAAACACCTTTCTTCAGTAATAGAAAGATGTGTATAGACAAAACTTAAAGGCAACTATGAACCAATCACTGTACTAGTGATTGTGTACAGGGGTTACTTTTGAAAACATACCAAAGTACCTGTTGACTACGAATCTCTTGTCGTGTCTATGTGAGTGTAGGAGGAAGTAGGTTACACCCTACTACTTGCTTCGGCCTACTTTTGGCTGTGTTCCACAACTTCACTTTTCTTCTTATGCCGGTACTCTTTGATTCTCTTCGTTCTTTCTTCTTCTGAAAATACCGTCTCGAGTCTTTGGAGTTTATCTGTTTTAAAATACTTCACCTCTGCAATCTGTTCCTTGAAACAGTCTTTCTCATCAGCCGTCTCGAGCACTCCTTTCTGTTTTGAATTTCGATGAACTTCTTTTATTCATGGAACTTGAGTCCTTGTTTTCTTGAAAGCAGAGGATTTTTTTTATCTCCTTGTTCTTCTTTAGAAGTTCATAGAATACTAGCCTTATTTTTGAGTTTGTTGTTGTTATTTTTTGTATAATATGGTTATTTCTCAAGTTACCGCCTTAGAACTCTCCTGATTTCTTGGGTCCTAAGATTTTTCTCAGAAACTTTCTTTCTTTTCGATCTCTATTAGCACTTCCTCGATATCGCTACGACTGCATACAAATATTCAGGCTTAACCATTGAACTTCACTTGGTATGAGAGCGACATAGTTCCATTTTCCTGACTCTTAATACGTAGCTTATTGCCATAAATAAAATGTTTGTATTAATTTGGTATTTGCTTCATGGAAGTACAAATTTTAAAAAAATATTCATTGCAGTCTTTGTTTTGGTACTTGAACTTATCCTTTAATTAAAATTTAATAAAGCAGAATGGCCAAGAGGCTAAAAGCTCATGTGCAATCTGCTACAGATTGTTATAACTTCCAACACCAACACCAACCTAGTTACTGGCTAACGATTTACCTGAGCTCCACGCAATCGTATTTTAACATTGTGCTCTAAAATTACAGTTTTAATAATTATCTTTCAATCACAAATGAGAAAACTGCAATATCTTTGCAGCATCTGTGACGGTTGTCAAACTCATAGGAAACATTGATCTCTGGCTTTTCTACTGTTCAGTCCAGCCGGCTGACAAATTAGGCCAGATAATCACGAGTCTACTGTAGTATATTATATTGAATTGCAGTTATCACGTTTTATTCGTACGAAATATAAAATGAAAGAAAAATATCAATAATTAATATAGTATATAAGACAAATAGCAAAGAGATCCTCTCAGAAATTATATTATCACAGATGTTGTAGTTATAAATAAAATGAAAACAAATACAGTGTTGAGGAATTACAACAAAGCTCAGGAATGAGAATTGTATTTTAAAACAATCTTTGTTCCAACATTACAAAAACAATACATGTTTGAGGGCTCTTGATGCAAAGTAAATACAATAAACAGTTAACAAACATATGGATTTGTGCCAATACAATCTTACATGACTCCAATATAAAAGCATTCAACCTTCAAAAATCAATTGCAATTACGCTTTTCTGTTTATTTAAGAAAAAATTATTATCTTATTACTTAAACATTGATACCTATATGTAATTATATTTTTTTGATTTGAACGAAAGGCAATCAAAAAGTGGATCATTTAGTCAAGGAACATTTAATCGTCTTAAAGAATAAAAAATATATCATCGTTTTCCAACAGATTCCTCTGAAATTAACAGGAATATTTATTAACTATTTGAATAGTGTATTATTCTGACCAGGTCATTGAAGCAGAATATATAAAGGCAACAGTTAAAGGTTTCACAGTGAAAGCTCGTTAAGAACAATAGATATGAGTTAGGGTAGCTTTCCGACAACACTGTCTATTAAATTAAATGATCAAGGATATGACATATGTAAAAAAATAATAGGTTTTTCTTTACAGTATCATTACTTTATCACATCTTACGGCACAAAATCATTGCCAAGCACTTGTTAGCAGACGGATATCGGACACAACAATCCCGTCCAACTCAAAGTCCATTTCAAGCTTTTAAAATGTATTAATAAACTTACATTAAGTAATATTTTACATATTTGCACACTTTTAACTATCAATAAATTATATTAGATTTCTTTTTACATTCAGTATGCCTGTGAAGACAATTTTCCTTTTATAACTATGAAGATGGAATGATATTATAGGTCTGAGAATCAACAAAACCAAAGTTAAAAGGAAACAAAGTTAATGAATGGATGTAGAGTTTTAAATAAACTGTTAACATTTTATTGATAAAATATACAATATTATAAACATGATGTAGCCTATGTATTTTAAAAATAACTACTTCTGAACAAAACCAATCAAAATGCTCGGTATAGGGAGCTTCGAGTAACATGCCGTTTCACACGGATGACCGAATCACTTCTTTTTCTCTTTTTTTAAATATTTACCTTAAGAAAATGAAATGAGATAAATTCTCTCAAGATTGCAATTAAAATTAAGGCTATGGTATTACTATCCGTTTGGACACCAAAACCAAAAACAGGTTTGAATTAAATTATAAACTATTTGGTGAAGCAAGACATTTAGAGTTTGAAAATATCTCCGAACAAATATTTTAAAATAATTTTCTTTTTTGATTCTACATCCATTCTAATAATGTGTGTTTAGTAAAATATCTCCAAATCGAGATTAAACATGTCTTGAACACCACAAACAGTTACTTGAATTTTTTTTAAATAAAAACTTAATTTAAACTTAAAGTGTGATATTTTCATTTAAGGAACAACCACACAGAGCTGAGGTCATTATTCATACCAGTTAGCACAAATTTAACAAAAATCACAGATGCTTTATTTAATCAAGATATTCCAATTATTAACAACCGAATAAATTGATAAATATTCCTTAAACCATATAAATATTTATGAAATCTTATTTACATTAGAAATTAAATTTATTTCTATTTAGAGGTGATCACCTTTTACGGTCTCTTGATCACCCATAAATTCTGTTTATAATAACAAAAACGTAAACACCATCGGCATACTTTTACTAAAAAGTATCCGTCCAATCTACACTGAATTATTCTAATGAATTAAATATTTTAAAGTCAATTTTAAAATTAAATGATCTGTTATATGTGCATAGGACAAACAAATATACAAAAATATTTCTATTAAGTTGTGAAATCCAACGCTCTACCTAAGTATTTAAACTGTGTAATATAACAATTTTTATTCATACAATATTTTTTCTATACAATACCAATTTTTGTACTTTTACATACGCACTAGACAGTTACTGCAATCAGTTCGCACTCCAATATTGTAAGTAGGATACAAAGTTATAATTGAAGAACAATAAGAATGTACAAATATAACAAAACCTATTACAGTAGAATAAACACCAGAATAACAACCTCAACAACTTCGCTCATATATATTCTTTTAATTCGTAGCTGGCATGAAAATCAACTCAGCTCAGTAATCAAATTCTTTTTTTGTTTCGTCTAAATACTACTAATTAAAAAAAAATCAAAACAAAATAACCTAGCTTCAACCACGTCCTCTTTAGGATCGGTGATCTTCGTTCAGTCCTTCTCGATTTTAATCATCATTTGTTAGTAAGAACCCATTCCCAACTTCCACTTAAATATTACTATAATAAGGATAACAATTAAATTATGATTAAAATTTATTATATATATAAATGTATTTATTTTATATATATATATAAATATATATATTAGCGTTGTCATGGTGTTAGTAAACACTTGTTGCACTGCCCTTGAACGTTCACTGATAATATCGACAACCGTTATTTCTGTCAGAGTTCTTGATGATCCAAATTTAAACACAAATATTAGTTTCATCGTACAAATAAAGCCACCGCCTTGTAAATTAAGGTCAATTGTTATCCTTTATGGCAATGGAGTATAGTCATTTTGATAAACACAATCCAATGCCTGCTGGATGAGAAGCGTATGAGAGATGGACAGCAAGGACGAAGCTTGAGAGGCGGTGGAATTAGCATGGTGGCTTGAACACCTGCGGAACAGACAAAATTTCAACTCAATTAGATTCACAACATACTTACATGGCTGATTCTTTATATACTTACAAACTCTGCCCTACTTGTTGGTATGTTAAGTCGATACTTTTGGTTATGGGAGAATAGATATTAGTGCGAATCGCAAGTCAGCTGCCTGTTAATTTTAAAATCCGTGCAAAATCAAACTCTTTGTGTATGTCTGGTCTTACATAATATTATCAAATACAGAATTTCAGTACCAGCTTTTAATCAACTTTGTAAGGAACATAAAGATTTACTCCTTCAAAAATGTCCATCTTAGAGACTTTATAATAAGTTTTCCAACATTAGAAAAGTATAGAGGTTTGCGGAAAATTAAAATAGTAAGCTACATGTCAAAATAGTAAGCTACAGGTCGAGTGAGACATTAATGCCCTTTAGTAGTTAAAAAATTAAAGCCCACAGAGAAAATAATAAATTAACATTAGTTATTACATTCTTAATAATTTAAAAAATATGACAGATATTACTCATTTTCATAAAGGTTTAAAGAAGAAATAAAAAAACAGGATCTAAAAACATGAAAAAGTCAGCCAAAATCTAAAGTATTGTTTGTTTTAAACGAATAAATGTAAAATATATGATGCAACGTTTTACGCTTTATAAAATTACCAAAATTAAACTCGAGACTTTCAAAACATATCAAGAAAAGTTCAAATGAGAAATGAATCTTATTTTTGTCAATGAGATTGAAAGGACATTCAGTTTTTTATCATTGCAAATGTTGAATTTCATGCACTTGTCCCATCCGTACTCATTTATTATAATTTTGGTGCTGTATTTCAAATCTAATCACTATCAGTTTAAAAAGTCATTACAAGTGACATTTTGTACGTTCTGTTTTAACATTAAAAACAGTAAAAATTATTTGAGAGCAATTAATGCAGAATATTAAGTGATTTTAAAAAAATGGGAAAATATCCCTGTACGGAGAGGAAAACCATACATTAAAAGGCATCAGAGTGTTAACCCTTTGAACTGAAAAAAAACCTTTCTGACCCTAAAAATATAATTTTTTAGTAGCAGGACTTTAAGAAAATATGTACAGAAAGAGTTAACGGACATCTCTGTTGATGTTCTAAACACAAAGATACAAATAATATCTTCTATTAAAGTCGAGCCTTCGGTTAAACTACAGTACAACCTCGCTCGACCGGCCCTCAATAGTCCGGACCCCCTGTAATCCAACCCGATTCTAAAAATAAAAATGAACGGAAAAACTTGATTGCATTTTTGCAAAAATAAAACTACATTGTGTTATTATAGTTGAAAACTCAGTATGTTGTACATACCTACGTATTAAAACACATTACAGTAGTATATACTGTATGTAAACATTTACTGTATTTCAAAAGAAGTTTTGTTTTATCTCATGTTGTATAATAATATGCAGACGCAACTGCACATAATTTTTATTGCCTTAATTATTTTTAACGCCTAAGTTTAGCCTACACTTTCTCAATCAATCAATTATACGAATGATTCGCTATTCCATCTGTGAAGCAAGGCCGTACCTAGGTTGGGGGAGGGGGGGAATACCCCCCCCCTGAAATCTAGAAGTAAAAATTAATACTAGGTTAAAAAGTGTAAGTTAAATTATAAAATAGACAACACAACAGAGGAACCCGCAACATATTATTTTACATCATTGTGCATTGCATGCATACTGATATTTAGATTTGCTTGAAACCCTACAACTGTAAGAAGTCTCAGCTTGAGACTTCTCAGTGTTAGACTGCTCAAATTGAATAGTCATGTGACGACTCAACTTGTATTAAATATTTCACCCACTAAAAATCATCTAATTGCAATAAAACAAAAACCGTTGGAAGGAAAATGATTTAAACTTTAATTTTTGTATTTTAAATTTTTTTCTAAAACATATAATCACATATGTAATCATTGTTTTAAAATTGTAGTTTTCTGTAAAGCTATTGAAGCACATGGAAACACAACGAAATTACTCAACTTTGTCACTTCTCTAAAGCTCAATATCGCTCGGCAGAAATATTTTGACAATAATATAAAGATACCTTTGGATTCGTCAAGATTAGCTTCGAAAATATAAATGTTTCTGTAAATCCTTGCAATTGGACAGTTTTCAACCAATAAAACAGCACATTTTGCATTCGAATATCTCTTACAATTCTTAATATTTGTATAGACTTGTTTATATCTATTTTTAGACCAAAGTTCAATCTTTCATTTGGTGAAAAGCAAACAATATTTACTCTAACGGTTGTGTCCGTACAGCGCTGAGAAATACTGACAAATGGGAAATTCAAAACTCGACTTTCTCACGCTCCCAAAGTTGCAAGTCCGACCGTTTTCCACACAAAACCTCATATAGGATTCATGCGCGAAAAGTTTGATTTACTTGGTCTCATTTTGCGATTCAAGTTAAGTTAGTTCAAATACGTTTATGAATCAATAATTTACAAGTATACAGTTAAATTCTTTGATTTATTCTCTACACTTTGTTATAATAATATTTAATTTTAAGGCTCGGGTCCCTAAATTCAAAACAGCAAAGTTGGCTACCAATTTCAGTGTTAAAATAACCTAACCATACCTTCACTTTTAAGCATATTTTTGTGTTATTTTCGTCAAAACACAAAAGCTGTATTTTTTTTCTTAAAGTAAAATAGATTGTGGGTGTTTATTGCTAAGGTTTTTTGCAATATCTATTTTTTCAACTGAGTACAAAATTAATAAAGTTTACTATTTTTTACTATTTATATCACAGGTTTATGAAAGCAATAAAACGTTTTTTGAAAATGTATTCAGCAATCAACATCCATCCGCATATGACAGTACTTCAAAATGAAACAAAATTTTTAAATTTATTCCACGAATTAACGGAAAAAAATACTTACTCTTATGGGAATCAGATTCAATATGGCGGACAGGGTATCCCCCCTGAAGAGAGTTTAAATTCAAATCCCCGGTCCTGACCTGATCCCCCCCCTCAAAAAGTTTTCCTGGCTACGGCCTTGTTGTGAAGCATTATTTTAAATGGATTCTTGGTGGTCCGGCTTTATCCTAAATCCGGCCTACCGGCAGCCACATTAACCCGGACTAGCGAGGTTGTACTGTACTTCTAAATATTTTTCACATAGATTTGATTATAAAACAATATTATTGTTCTAACATTGATTTGTTTTAAAGAAGATATTGATCTTACATTGCTCAGCTATCAACTGAGAACAGTTCTTTGTGCAGTGCTGGGAACTCGAGATGTGGTGTTGATCTTTTGAACTTCGCCAAGGCTTCCATGTGTAGCATACTCAGTTCTCTGTGACAGACCACATAAATAAAATAAATATACTGTATAAGAAACTCTGAAAGTATCATCAAATGAACTAGGTCTAGTGCATAGGTATGTGTACATTATCATAAAAGCTTAATCACAGATTACATGCGCCACCGTCTTTTAGACCAGGTTTATTATGTTTTGTTTGTGACTGTACTTGTTTAAGAGATAAAACCCTCCCCTTAACAGTAGCTTCCTTCCTCCGCCTTCCCTACAAGTGGCCCATGTGCTTTTTAATGTTACCGTACTTATCAAAGTGACTGAGTACGATGGGTATATTTTGCAACCTGGTCTTAACTCCCGTGTGCGAGCAGTTATGTAACCTTTATACCTGGTCTTAAGCCCTGTGCACAACTAAATAAGGTTGTTTTTAACGTTACTAAGAGTGTATTGTGTGTACATGTTTTTTAAACTTTATTTTTGTATAAAATGGATCATTTAGTGAACAACGTATTCGTGATTTGTTATTGGAACCCATGTCAGAAAATAACAAACTATTAGCTGACGATAGTAATGGTGGAGAGGAACATGAAGAGCATTGTGATGAATGCTAGTGATCACAATACAGATACGGAGCAAATGTATAGCAAATTATCATCTAAAAGATATAGTAACACTTTTTCAGTACTCAATTTGATAATGCGTTTTTACAAAGCAGCAATGATTATTTTTAAAAGTGTAGTTTGCTTTATAACAATTTAACCTTGTAATAATAATAAACTATCTATATAAATGTTTCCTGTGTTGTTTCCATGTTGTTTAAAAACCTGATCATTTAGACCGTGTGTGAGCAAATTTGTAACTATTGACCTCGCGACTAATCCAGGGTTAAGAATTGTTTTAAAGTGATTTATATGAATGAAAACAGTTGTTTGTTTAAAGTTTTGAAGTGATTTTTAGAAGAAAAACAGAGATAAGTTTAAAAAAGTATTTTTTTAAAGATTGGCGCCATGAGCTTTGAACATTTTATTTATTAATGAGTTGTATTAAATATGGTTTTGTTTTTTGTAAGTATACATTTTTTAGTTATATTATTTTTTATTTGTTTTAATTTTGAATTTCATTATAAATACAACCGAATAAACTGACAAAACCCAGATTAAAAAGAGTGGAAGGTATTAATTAAAAGGTAAAATTTGGTTAAATTAAGTAAGGGATTTGTTAGAAAACTTAAGATACAAAGAAATGGGAACCACATGGTCACACAGGAAGTTTTGGATATGGTGCAATAAGGTTAAGATTTCCTGATATGTATTTTACAATTAAGCAATAGTAAATTCATAGTAGTAAAGGTTTACCCACGGTTTTTATAATTTTTTGTTTTAATTAATTGTTAAATATTTAAGAATGCAATCATTAGTTGAAAACGTCTAAAATCACTAAAATAAATTATAAGTTGAGGACATTTGAGAAGAAAAAATGTTTTAGGGGTAAAGTAAATAAGGGTTATAGCTGTAAGGATAAAGTATAGTGGATGTGAAAGCAACATTCACCAGTACTTCAAAGTCTATAGATGCTCATCCGCACAATTCATCTGCATACCATAGCCTGTAGATGTTGATGCAATTTAGTCCAGACTAAATAAGATTCAGCTTAAAATTCTTTATATAGTTTTGTAGACTGAAGGGTTTTTATTTTAAAAGATTCATTTGTGAAATACATTTTTTTTTTGCTGTAACACACTTAACAGGGGTTTTCTTCAAGACAGATTCCACATTGTAAAAAAAAATAAAGTCTGAACATTTTGAAAAGAAATGTTCCTTGGACCAAATGAAGAGGGATTTCAATATTCAGTGGTGGTGTTGATGTCTTAAAAGTAAAAATTGATGAAAAAACTCTGAAAACATTTGTCAGAAAGATATGCTCGGTAAAATCAAATTCAATTAATCTACAGTAGAACTTGGATAATTCGAAGCTGAAGGGACCATAGTAAAAATTCGAATTATAAAAGTGAAATAGTTTTTCGATTTTTAGGTTCTCAAAATTATTGAAATAAAAACTATGTTGAATATGTTTATTATATAAGGTTTAGGCTTATTTTCACCAATCAAAAGAAAATTATGCTTTTATATTATGTAAAAAAAAATAAAAATATATACAGTAGGACCCCGATTATCCGGGGTTTACTTAACTGGAACCCAGGTTAACCGCAACGATTTTCGTGTAAAAAAATAAAAAACATCTCTAAATCAATTGACACTAGTATGAGAAAAGTCGCATAGTACGGGATGGAGGCACTGTTACTACACTTGATTCCACGTTCACCTTGCAGTACAGGTCTTACGGGAGAATAGACATGCTACTACCATTACAGGGAACATCTCGTTTATTGTCATGCGGGTTGCGTCAACTGACCGAGCTTGATGAGTTGATGTTTTTTAGTTGGCTATTATCGCACAGACTGTCGTATGGATAGCATGGCTTATGGGCGCTCTGTACTGCACGGTGAAAGTGGAATCGAGTGTAGGGTGAGTCACACGCCGTGCCACTTTCACTATTCACTGTCTGCCAGCTTGTCTGTCTACCCTCCCCTTCCCGCCCAAATCCAAACCCCTTAATATTCTACATTTCCGCTCTTTACAGCTTTAATTTGATGCGTTTCGTGGCAGTGTTGTTTTGAGTTTTGCAAATAAATTTTTATTTAATGTCTTATTAGCAATTTATTGTTAGTGTTTTCATGTTAGGACTACTGTAGATAGAGAGTTTTAAAGTGTAAATTAGTGCGTAAATAAAAAATGTTAGTGTCTTTCACTGACAATTTCAAAAGCGTATAAGCTGTCGTATGTACAGTACTGAAATTTTTAGTCTGCAATATCTGATTATTATACAGTAGTTTGATTATTAAGAACATTTATGTCTTTGTACTGTAGTTTAATTGTACTCGGAATCCAAATTATATAAGGTAGCATTGGTTAATCGGAAAAATTGATTATCCGGAACACCGCCGCCCCCTTTATTCCGGATAAACGAGGTTCTACTGTACTGTACTTTAACAAAGTATTGTGAAATGTCTGATTGTCTTGTAGAATTAATTGTTTTTACATCTGCAAAATCCTCAAGTACGTTAAGAGAATGAAACAGCTTCACTTACACTGGTTTGTCCTTCAATGTACCGCTCCGCTAAAATTCACCATTAAATATTTGTTTTCCAATGAATCTGTAAAGAGCGTTTGTACAATAAGTCGCCGGTAAAAATGCTTAACATTTTATAATCCCCCGATCCATTGGCTGTACAACTGAAGTCATGTTCGGGGGGGAAAAATAACTGTAACGTTATTCATAAGTGGGATAGAGTTATGCGCAGTACAAGTGTCAATAAACAAGATTATTGTTCTGTTCTGTTTACAAAAGGTTTTGTCGAGATTTAACAGCAGACGAGATTGGCCAGAGCATCAATCAACAAACTACTGTATCGGTATCTAGAAAATTCTCGGAAGGCAAAATTCTTGGAAGCCAGGACCGCGTCTAAAATTACAATACATGTATAAAAAATAGCAGCTAGGCTATGTCCTGCCCCCTATCTACCTGACAGTGACCTATTTATTCAGCGATCCCTTTCATAGCACAAGATTTTATTTTTAGTGTTGATAAAATAACTTCGAATTAAAGAAGTTGACTTCGAATTATCCATAATTTTTTTACATTGATATCATATAAAGTTCAACGGACCGAACCGAAACTTCGAATTAACGGTAATTTCGAATTAAACACGTTTGAATTTATCAAAGTTCTACTGTATTTGTATTTTATAGTTTCAATATTTTGAACCCACCAATCTTTGAGTAATTTTGTTCATAAAATGTAAAGTAAATTTACGAAAAATGATCGCCTGTAAATGATCATCAAAAACATACATAATATCTGTTGAAGATATTAAAACTTTAAAAATAAAATGATTACACTATTTAACCACACAAAACATAAGGCTGTGAGTGTTACCTAAGATTAGATATCTTGGCTAAGAGGGCGTCATACACAGTGACATCTCCTTTAATGGGCAAGGTGTGGTTCTTATCTAGTTCCAATCGTAATGCACGAAGAACAGCTTGACCTAATCGCCCGATCTCGGCGAGACCCTTGAGCCCCGGCCGATCTGTAAAAAAACAAAACAAGTTCATAAATAAATTCAATTTGCAACTCTGTCTGTGGAAGGTGAACAAAAAGAGTTTAAACAATATGAGTTACACCACTGGATTTGGTCCGTATTGTTTCACGTAAAAACTAATGTTTACTTGTTATTACCAATTTATATTAAAATTAACTCAAGTAAAATCATAGTTGTTTTAACCTTTTTCAAAACTTCTGACTAAAGAAAAGCTAATCATGAAAAAATGTATCACGAGTAAGGCTGTTCCAGTTCCTCAAAATATGTGGTGCTTAAAGGAGAGACAATAGTGACCAAACATCAAAAGGCATAAAACAAAATTTCAAAACGTTAGAATATAAATCAATTTAATTACTTTAAAATATTATTTTAGCTACGGATAACATAATTCAATTATAAAGTCGGTTCCTTAACGTTGTGCGTGTCCTTTTCCTGATGATTAAGACCTCTAGCAGCCCATTCAAGAGTAAGCGCAACGTCAGAGACTGTACACGAAATAGTTTACATTTCATTCTGCTTCCATTGGACCTTCACAAATACACATAAAAAGTCAAAAATAGTTTTTTGATATCCTACGGAACACACAATAATTTTAAACTCTAGTCAGCTGAAAAGCAGTGTTGCCAACTGCTAGGAAAAGATTTTCCCGATAACTAATACTTCCATATAGTCGACTTGATCATTTCTTCATATATTGGATTGTCTGTAAATTTACTTAAGAATCTAAAATTTTTTAAGGTTCTTTTCACAAACTATTTATTGTAAATATCTATTTCTTCTAATTTATCCAATTGTTTACCTTTCCTGCAGGGGTATACAATTTTAACGGCATTGATGTCAGAGTATTTGTGGGTAGTATTAGCTATGGTAGTCGGTATAAAGGAAGTTCGTTTGATATTTATTCAGGAAATTTTTGTGTTCTTGATATCGTTTCATAAAACTGTGGCCAGTTTGGCATGTGTAAAATGATTTGCATTCGGCGCACATTAGTTTGTAAACCCCGTTTTGTTTTTCTAAAGCTGAGATCTTAGCACCCTTTGTATTGTTCACTGAGAGATATTTTTTTAGACTTTTGTTAGGTTTAAAAGCTACAGTATACCCTTGCTTACTAAAGGTGCTGTGGGCTATTGTTTCGGCTGACTAAATTTCAAATGATTGCCCAATCATTTTTGTTCTGTAGGCCAACAAAAAACTATATCCTACTTTTTACATGTATTTTTTACATGTTTAACTTATTTTGACGACATCCCAATGGATGCAGAATTAAATGTGAACTGCGTGTGTTTTAAAATTTAATATTCGTTTCGTATACAGTGTTTGACAATGCGCTCGGTCGCGCAATGGCTGTTACACGTTTTAACCGCGAGGACAAGTACATGCAAGATGGTGAGAAACAACTTTATAGTTATATAATGAATTCCTTGACATACAACTATATTTACCTGCAGAAAGGAGAACACAGGCCGAGTATAATGCTAACTCGGCTTCTGTTAGTTTTAATTCAGCGACACCTCGTGCGACTTCAAATGCAAGAGATACTAATTTCTGTTCGTTTGTGTCTGTTGTATAGAACGCCTCTTGTGGCAATAACGTATCCGCATACAATACACAGTTACTACTAAGTTCGTAGTACCGACTCATCCGCAATATTGCAAGTTCAAAGCTACCTGTAAAGGAAAGCTAACTATTTAATTTATAAACTAAACTAATATTATAATACAAACCAGTTAATTAATTCACTGAGTTGTTAAACTAATTATATTAAAAACTATTAGACATAAATAATCTCTGGAATTACAATATGGCCTATACACATCCCCTTACTTCTATTTTGTAATTTAATTGTTTATTTTTCAATGAAATGTGATTTAATTCAAATTTTCTTGGTTTTTTTCTATAGAAGGAATAGATACAACTAACTAAAGATCATGTAGCTTATCCAAATATGATGTTACTAATATCATTCATACATGCCAGAGAATTACTTTATGTTACCAAACCGGTTTTTTCCTTAGATGTACTACTAATATAAACAAACAACCAAGTTAAGCCTTTATGGAGTGAGATATGGTTTATCTAGTTCTTTCTTCTACCTAACTCCAACATATAAAAATACAAGAATTAAAATATTCATAAAACCCATTTGGGAGGCAATGCACTTTTTCATTTAACATTTTGACAGCCGATGAGGTCATTTGATGTCATTGCCAAACTTTCATAGACTGCTGATGATGTCAATCGACATCATCTGTATTTTCATTGTTGTAAATGGATTAAAACGCCAAAATGAAGCACTCTATAGAAGCTTTGTCTATGATTTTATTTCAACAAATACTCACTAGGTGGAGTATTGATTCGTTCAAAGATCGGTTATAGCTGACTATTTCGATAGCGACATCAATCAATTTAGTTTTTTTAATTAATACAGTTTTGAAATATCTTTTTATAATAACTATTAAAATAATTTTCAGAAATATAAGTAAATTAAATATTTTTTGTGGATTTGTCAGCTTTTTATATTTTTTTTTTAAATAAGTTAGTTTAAAAAATGTCTACAAAAAGTTACGTTCTACTAAACCAAGATATTATTACATGTTTACAAACAAGAAACTTTAAGCTATCCAGCAATGTAAATAGTAAAGAGACATTTTACTGTTAATTTACAAAAAAAGACAAAAGAAGGCTGTTATTTGACACATTCGTTTCTTAAGTAATAAAAAGAAAGAGTAAGGAAATAAGGAAACTAGCCCTAAAACAAAAATACAAATTCTGCATTTTTATCACTTGCTACTATGAATTCCACTAACACCCCATAAAACTAGAGAGGGAAATTTGATAGTCTATATATTTATTCTTGTGAAGAATACCACCTGTATTTAGATTACTTGTGTCTCAAAGGTGAAATGGGATAATTACTTCTACACAAAAAATAATAGTTATTAC
>JAGFPH010000315.1:309424-332181 GCA_018207615.1 Philaenus spumarius
TGCAGGTCCTATATGTATTTGTGCTTTAAGAGGTTTACATTATTGAGTTTAAAATTAAGTACATATATTTGTGCTTTAAGAGGTTTACATTATTGAGTTCAAAATTACGTACAGATATTTATGCTTTAAGAGGTTTATTTTACTGAGTTTAAAACTATGTAGGCTCTACATGTATTTGTCCTTTAAGAGGTTTACATTACTGAGTTTAAAATTACGGACATATATTTGTGCTTTAAGAGGTTTACATTATTGACTTTAATTACGTACAGATATTTGTGCTTTAAGAGGTTTACATTATTGAGTTTAAATAAGTAAGTACAGGTCTTTGTGTTTTAGTACATATTAAGCTTATGTTCTAATATAAATACCTAAACAAATATTTCTGTTAATATATACACATCAGAGCTTAAAATAATATACAGATATGTGTGTATCGACACGTGTGCATAATTACCTTTACAATAACAGGCAAATAATTTATTCTGTTTTAATACATATACAATGTTGGGGTGGGGTTTTAAAAGTATTTACAAACATTTATGTTTTAATACGTACATGCATTGAGTTTTTTGTGTTCCCATATAAATAAATCGTTAAATTGAAACATGTATAGATGTGTTAAATACGTATCACACGTTTGGGTTGTAATACGTACAGATCCGAACAAATTGTGTTTTAGTATTTTAAGTTTTATTGAGTTTTTGCTTGTATAAATTTGTGTGAACAAGTTTAAATCGTTATGTATAAATATGCGAGAACACGTGCAGATTATATTATTGTAAAATAAACAAATTTTTAACTAGTTACAAATTATTGTATTTTAATATGCATGTGTGCGATTTAAAGGAATGTAGGTATTTGTATAAATAAATAAGAAGGAAAAACATAAACGCTTAATAACAACAAAAACATTAGGCGGTACTACAAATCTGAGCGAATTTTACTTTTGCTACCAATTTAAAAAGATTCCCATTTAATTTGATTTTGTACGTTCTTTAAATAAATCACCATTGAAGGAATACGATTTTAGTACAAGTTATTTATTCAATTTTACTCGAGATTCGACACTTGTTTCTAATGTAATCTGGAAATATTTAAAAGACGTTTCACATATTGAAAGAAATTTGAATTTGGACGAAAACTCGTTCCGTATACAACTCAGGTTTTCCTTGGTATCGTAGTAATTCAAGTTCGTGTTATGTTAGTATTCCATTAGATGTAAATTAATCATGTCAGAGCACAATGACCCTCACTAAGGGAGGGAAAGGGAGAGAGGGTCATCGCACCGCCGTCGTTCGTTCACTTCCTACTTTTTGCCAAAAATAAAGCTTTATCAATTTAAAGACATTTCCCAATTGAATCCCTACACAGTTTAAGGTTTTTTTTAATTAGAATGAATTTTATTACGAGCAGAAGTTTTATTTAGGAATTATATATTGTTACTCTGATATTGGTTGGAATTTTGTGTTTTAATGAACATTGAGATTTTCTATTTCAAATTCAGTTACAATGTATTTTTAAAAAACTGTTTTTTTTTTTAAGCGTAATAGAACACTTCGATTATCTTTGTTAGCTGCGAACTGCAAACATCGATTATTACCCAGTTGACATGGAGCGGGGCTCGATCTCAACATTTCATGGTAAAACTAAATGCAATAATTTCTAATGGAAAACATCATAAGTATAGTACATTAATCTGCTTTTTTGGGCGTTTGTAATTTAGATAAAAAAAGAATGCAACATGTAAATTGGATACAATCAATGGTTTCGAAAATTTCGCGTTAAACTCAATAATGAAAACTGATTCGCATTGAAGCAAAAATTTGATCGAAAACAGTGGAGGTTAAGAAAAAAGTTAAGCTAACATCAATTTAGCTGGTATAAAAAAACGGCAGTCTCGCAACCTTTCCCTCTTTACATAATACTAGGGGAAACCCCTGCGTGCTCAGCACGCCAACCCCGTTGGAACCTTTTACACGCATAATCAAGTTATGTTTTCTTTACAATAAAGGTGTAGGATTATTAATAACCCCAAAACTAAGCCGGTAAATAATGTTAAATGTTCAAATCAAATTATTTCGTATATTTTATAACAGCAGTTATAATAAAGGTTAAAAGAACCAGCAAGGGTCAGGTCTACACTTTAATAAAAACCCAACCCAAAAGTTGGAAATACAAATAATTGCTTACAAAGTTACCATAGCAACCAATTGAATAAAATAACAGATACAACAGCTGTTTGCTTTAATATTTCCATTAACAGCTGATTTCAAACTTAGAAGCAATTATTTGTATTTCTAACTTTTAGGTTAGGTTTTTATTAAAGTGTAGACCCAAGAATTGCTGGTTCTTTTAACCTTTATTATAACTGATGTTATAAAATATACGAAATAATTTGATTTGAACATTTAACATTAATTAACATCTTAGCTTTGGGGTTATTATTAGTCCTACACCTTTATTATGAAGAAAACATAACATGATTATGCGTGTAAAAGGTTCCAACGGGGTTGGCGTGCGTAGCACGCAGGAATTTCCCCTAGTCATAGACAAAGTGAATAATTCGTAAATTAAAACTACGCCAAAGAGTTACCTAATAAAATGTCTCAAAATTCTATCAAAATCAGTCCGTCGGTTTGAACTGTAAAACACACACCGAGTGAAACTCAACACTGACACACAACGACTATCGATTCGGTTCCGACTTCCTATGTACGTGAGAAAGTCGAATGAAAAACCTGGATCAAGATAAAAGCGAAATTATTAAATTTATTGTGCTTGTGGGTACGAGAGGTCTTTGGCCGGTTATCACTCACGCCTCACGCCCTTCCGCCTTCTGACGTAGCGGCCAACTCTAGCCTACAACACTGTAAGGACGGACTTAGTCGTTTCATTGAACTGGATAACGAATCCACGCAACATGCCATTATAACATTACAATGCTGCGACATAGTCGAATAAAACATTCCACAAGTTTAGTAGTAATAATAACATATATAACATAGAACATTTTGAAAACCGTTAATTTGACAGAAAATGTACAATAAGATAAACAAGTTGTCCATAATAATATGTGCGCGAGTGATGTGTGTGAGCGCGCGCGCACAGATCAGACATTTTAAACATAAGTGGACAGAACGGGGCCCGAATCCACCTCGTAGCCGAATTTCGAAGAGTAAACCAACACAGGAGGCGTCTAAAAATTGCGGACGGTGAATCGGATTTTACCGTCACGCCTTTTCCGTCACGCGTCACCCTCTATTATGATATAGTACACAAGTGTATATAGCAGAGTATATAGTTAACTTGGTAATACCTCTGAAATGGGCATTGTGCTTCCTCATTTCGTAAGTTGTGTTAACATAGTTTACTTGGTAATACCTCTGAAACGGACATTGTGCTTCCTCATTTTGTAACTTGTGTTAAAATAGTTTACTTGGTAATAGGCTACCTCTGAAGTGGTCATTGTGCTTCCTCATTTCATAAATTGTGTTTTATTCTATATTTTCTATACTTTTGAAGTGTAAATCAGAATATCGTCATAGAAGTTTACACTTCTCCCCTGGTCTTAAGCCCACCTGGATTTTTTTTATTGTTTGCTTTCGTTTGCGAGTTACGAGCGAAAAATTTATGGAAAACCAATTCATTAAGATTCTCTAGAAATACAAAGTCTCGAGACCTTAAATTTGTGTCTATAATAGGGCCTACACAAAGTTACTGTAGAAGTATTCTTAGATTCTTAATGGTGAGCGCTACTTGCACTTCTTGGCAACTGATCTTCCAGCCTTATTGGAGAATGCACCACTCAATGAGCGTTTGGATTCATTCATGGTCCATGATGGATGGGGCACCAGACCATTTTAGCGTTGATGTTAGAACCCGTGTTGCTAATATCAATGAATATAGAACTTATAAGAAACGCAACGCCTTCTTAAAAGCCTAGTTTTATTTGAAATCTGGCAAGCTTAACGTGGCAGCCGCTAGGTAGCGAGAGCTCTACTGTCGTCGGTAGAGCAAGCGTCTCACTCACACCTGGCGCAAAATTGATGAGACACAGATGGGTGTAAATTTTCAGCCAGCTCTGCCTAACGGCTGCCGAGCTGATTATTATCCATAAACGTTGCTTCTTATAAGTTCTGTATTCATTGATAATATCAACCAAGGAAAATTGATTGGCTGAGGAGGCCTAGGGTCGCGGCCTGCAAGGTCATATGACCTGAATCCCCTTACCTCAAGAACATAGTGTATTCATCTCCAGTAGCTTCAAATCAAGATCTCAGACAACGCATTGAGAATGGTATTGAGAGTATTAGGCACATGTCTTGTCTGGAGTTGTCCAAAGAGTGCTGGAATCTATAAGGCTTAGGCGCATGTGTGCTAAACAGTCGCCAAAACTTTTAACAATTAATTTAGTTTGTTTATAAATAGCACTGTTAGTTTTCAATTTTACTATTGTTGCTTTTATATTGTTATAGACAACTATAGAGAAATGATGTTTTTAGTTTTTAGCCGATAATTCGGTTAACTTTGAGCTACGGAAAAAATACAAAAACCGTTTTGTTTGTCATTAAAAAATTAACTTTTTTGTTTCATGAAATTTGTTTGTAAAGTTAAAGAGTTTAGAGATATTTGACATTACAAATTTTAAACGGTCGCCATTTTTTAAATATACAAAAGAACGTTCTGGGTTTTTATACGACGGTAAAAGGTTATGTAACAAATCCACCAAATTAGAGCTCAATGTCTTTTATATTTCCAAAGATATTAAGTGTTTAGTAAACAAAAAATGGCAGCTAATTAGAAAACTAAGCATTTTCGGACTTATGTTTACTGAAACTTTTTTTCTTATTTGCACCTACACAATATCCTGGTGAAATTTCGGACAGTATTTTCTAAGCAACCTGTATATTGCTTCGGCCCACGTTTTTCGTTTTTACTCAAACAAGTACTTTCATTGCTATTAAAAATTCACAATAACAAATATTCAGGACAATCTGTAGGCCTATGGGATTAGGAATCTGTAGGATAAACTATTTCATACTTTTTAGTCCGTTTTAAAAATGTCGTATATCAAACAATTGTTTTAATTTAAACTAGGGGGCTTTGTCCCCTGCTCGCTCCGCTCGCCAACCTCCACCCTACCTCCGACCGCTTCGCCATCTCCGGGGGGTCCGTTCAACTTTATTTTTTCGACTTGAATTCGACTTCATGAATTTTTGCGCCTGGAAGTTATGCAATACGTCTTCGCTACGCAATACACTGCGCCTGGAAGTTATGCAATGGTCACCGCTACGCAATACACGTATTTAATCTATTCTTATTACTTTATAATTATGAGAAGAAAACTCTTTTATATAATAGAGAGATTTATTTTTCTTCTTACTGACTCAACAGGGTCTTCTTTCCCCGCTAATTTTTCCAAGCCCGTTCCCTTGGCAGTGGTTTCGCTAGATGGTAGCTATTCTTAATACTTTATAATTAAATTATGAGAAGAAACACTTGTTTATATAATAGAGAGATCATTATCTTCTGGTTTTTAGTGTTCAATTCTGAGCTATGTTTAAAGTTTCAAGTCTCTAGTTCATCGGGAAGTACGTTTAAAATCGGTTGCAAAATTTCTATCGAAACAGACAGACAAGAAAGCGAGTTAATAAAAACGAAATAAAAGTAAACGGTTTATGAATTTCGTACACGCAAGAGTGAGTGCCTTTAACAGGGTAAGGTTCCGGTAAAGGTGAGTAAGGTACAAATGGGCAGGTTTCACATGAGCTGTGATCAGCGCGTGAGGGGATAAAAAAGTAGAAATAAAATACGTAGTGTAATTGTAAAAACAATATTTGGCAGAAAAAGGAAAAGCATTTCGGGCAGCACAAAGAATAAATCTACAAAATAGCCTAAAACAATTAATTTGTAACAACTGTACTAAAGAAAAATTAATTGTACTTAGTCGTTAAAGTTGGATTATAAGTAAGCACACTTAAATATAGTTACAAAAATAAAAATTGGAAGGAACCCCGGTTGAAAGAGCATCTTACAATATAGGTGAATTATAAGTAGCACACGTTATGAAAAAAGAGTTAATCTTGGTCTAAAAATACTTATCAGTGAATGTGTTTTCGTTCTCAATAATTTAGAAGATATTGCATTATTATAGGAAAGATGAGCTATTGCAGTGAGACCTAAGCACGTTGGGTTTCTAAGTCGCTCGGACGAGTTCGTTAGCCAACAAATCCAACCACTGGAAGTTTTTGAGATTGTTCATAATAGAATGAAACTTGCATGCGGTTAAAGACCTTATATAGCCCGTCTGGTTTCCCAAAATCGATCAAAACATGTGATACTATAAAAGTACCCGGTTTACATCCGCGTGGGGCAGCTTCTGAGCGCAAGGTAGAGTTTTTCCACTGCGAGCAAATTCTACTAATATCTTACACGCAGGCAGCATTCAGCGCCTTCTTGAATAGATAGATTTCTCAAAGTTGGTTGAAACCATAAAACATATAAACTTAATCTTGGAAAATCGCTCAACTCATGTCGGAGGTTTAGCTGCGCGATGGAATTATCGGGGCCGATGGGGGGAAACGTAAGGTTTTCAAATATTTTGAGATGACGACTTAAAGGCATATAGTGAGGATCAGGCCGGTTCTCATGGCAGCTGTTTCGGCTTGTGCGCAGCTCTGAAGTGTTGGGAAGGGGTCACGGGAAAGACGAAGAGAGATAGAGAGAAAAAGTGAAAGTATGGAATAATACTGCTCGTTTGCTCCTCAAAGTCCGTTACAAAGCTGTATCGAGAGAAGAAGAAAATACAAATTTCCCCCATGGCCCCCCTAGAAAAATGTTCAAGGCTCTAGCGCAACTTTACAAATTTCGCCTCCGGTGCACCCCCCGGTAACAGAAATGAAATCAGCTCCCTAAAAAACCACCGATTACCGATTTCCGCGGCTTGTCCCCGCTTTTAGAGGTTTCAAAAACATGAACTTTTAGATGCAATCTATGCACCCGCGATACATTTCCGCTTTCTCCCGAAACTGGTCATATGTAGACTTTTTCCTGGTATTTTTCTGAACACGTTGCAGAGAACTGCATCCAAATCGGAGCTGTAGGCAAATATTTATTTATTTTTCAGTACTTTGCCTGGTCTATCCCGTAACCAGTGATTACTGAGTAACTAATAGAGTCTGTACGGTTTGAAGACGGTTTGGTCCCGTCCCTCCTCACCTCAGTTGTAACTGCAAATAGGCAAGCGCATTAGTTTATAATGTATTGCAGCCGTTTCTATAGGTTTTCCTTCAACGTTCTTAAATCTACGCGTCTCCATGGGCGCATAGATCTAATAATGCAGCAGTAAGCTCTGTATTGAGATGTCCGATACAGGCACTCACTACCTTGGAAGAATATGTATCAAGTTTTCAATAAATATAGTCAAGGTCAGCTTTCATTTTCCCTGTCCGAACCGTGAACAAAAGTCAATGCGATTCGCGTATTCGTCGTGGTCCAAGGACGGTACAATAAGTTGTGTACTTAAAGGGAATCGTTTGCCTTGTTTATGTCCGTCTGTGTGCGCCGAAAATACGAAAAGCGACACGACATTCCTTCCATAGACTATGATAGTCTGCTTTAAAAAATAATTAACAAATAAGTTAACGTAACTTGAAAGAGATTCGTAAAGTTTACGATTGATTTAATTAACGTTTTATTGCGAAAACTACGCGAGTTTCTTAAAAAAAAAATAAGGCTTTTTTCTTACTTGACTCCTAATTTTCTGCCAATTCGTCTAATCAAGAACAGGAGTGGAATAATACAAAAGGCAACCTCGACAGGATTCGAACACGGTAGACAATTGAATGACGGCGCTGTCGTCTAGGCATTTGAGCTCCCAATGGCCTGTACACAATATGCATCTTGGACGCCCTGACGCATGTTCAGTTGAGAAACATTAGAGTTTATGGAAGACGCATAGCAATTTCGTGTCGTATCTGAAGACGCAGAAGGTTGAGTCTAGCTGTGATAGTGTGTACACGTGTACAGGCCTCTGCGTCTTCCAAAAACTTTAATGCTTCTCAACTGACCATGCGTCTATGCGTCAGGGCGACTTTTACGTCCAAGTTGCATAGTGTGTACAGGCCTTTAAATGGTATATTGGATCAGACAAACTCACTTGTTGAAGCAAAGAATTTTACGAATATTTGAATAACTCATAACAGGTTTGAAAAATATAAAGTCCTCATATTGAAGAAGCTTTACAAAAAGAATCGCTCACACAAATAAGAAAGCAGTTATTGGAGGTATTTAAAATCCGAAAAAAGTGTTTTTACATCCTTTAGTTTTATAAATTCAAATGGTGACCAATTTTTGTCGGTCACTCCGTATCTAAAAACTGTTAGACTTCTAAACATGTTTTAAACTTGACAACTTCCCACTTAAAATGAAGGGTCTCAGAAATAAGCATTCGGTTTATTTTACCTTGCAGGTTGGTACAGTATAATTAGAGCCAGGGGGGGGGGGGTCGGACTATCGAATCGTTCGGATTACAGAACATATTGTGCTTTTTACGTAACTTAACTGCTAAAATGGATCATAAGAGTTATAGAAAAATGAGAAATACTTTGCAATTCAAACATTGTTTATTTAATTAAAATACTAGTAAACAAACAGTACATTTATACTTAACGTAGTATGGAAAATATTAGGCCTACAGTAGACAAAATTCATTAATTAATTTAATTTTAATTTTCACTCCTGTGGCGTTCGGATTAGTGGACGTTCGGATTACAGGGGTTCGGATTAAAGAGGTTCTACTGTACATGTATAAGCATTTTTACGATTTTAAACTTATTTTCCAAAATATATAAAGGTTATCTAAGGGTGAACTGTTGCGGCCACGGCGAATTCCAAAGGATCGGTTCAGTGCTCAGTTGCAAGTCAACCACGATGAAAATTATCGAGATTACAGGAAGTCTGATCGTTTTCAGACATGCTGAAGGAGAACGAGAAGATAGAAGATGATAAGGAAAACGTAAGAGGGTGCGCAATATATTTTTCGCATGAACAGGGAGGCCTAATCAACATCATAACGGAGTAAGCCATTTTTTGGTACAATTTTAGATTAAATATAGCACAGTTTTATACCATGTATTTTACTAGTGAAAAGTGACATCAACAAAATCTGTACATATAATGAAATCGTGTCTGTCCTGTTTGTGACGGCATCAACTGAGAACAGCTGAACGTACAAAGCTGGGGTTTAATCCATTAGACGCAGCATTTCTTCGGGAAGGTTTACAGAAATCCACATTCGAAAAAAGTCTATTCGTTCAAAAGTAGTGACGTCATTATTGTCCAACGACGGCTATTTGGGCACGTTTCTGCTTATAACTTTAGACTGGTAGCACCTATATTCGATTTGAGATACACATTGAATTCGACTCGCCGAAATCTTGCACATGGCCACTGAGTCGATTCCATAGGTCGCATAGTTTAGAAGTTGAAACACAAAAAGTGTACGTTTCTCTCAAACCTTTGTTTTACCGACATTTTAAACGGCTGCAGCTTTTCAAAGGTAGGTTTTAGGGAAAGTCTGACACTTATCGTTGATTGGAAATTTAATTATCTACAACTTTCATATTTGAGATTTTTTCTCCGACGCGATCTAAGGGGTAAAAACTGATAAATTTTTTTTATAGTTTTGTTTTAAGGTATTTTCGGCTGTACATTTTAAACCCTTCGTCGAAAATAACAAGAACTAAAAATATGGAAAACACAATTCAAATTTTAAATATGGAACTCAACTCGAAGAAAAATAGAGAGGGGGAAATGGGAGGTAAAAAGAGTAAAACACTTTTTTTTATAAACCCCAAAAGAGCATTAACCTGTGCACTTAAATTACAATTCCAACTTTAAATGCAACTACAAACAATGTCGCTAACACAAAGAAACCCTAAAACT
Source organism: Philaenus spumarius (assembly GCA_018207615.1). Taxonomy (NCBI): domain Eukaryota; kingdom Metazoa; phylum Arthropoda; class Insecta; order Hemiptera; family Aphrophoridae; genus Philaenus; species Philaenus spumarius. The sequence continues at coordinate 319,370 of JAGFPH010000315.1, forward strand.
GCATGAACCAACAACAGATCACTGCCTCACAAGGAATGCCAACTGTTAAAGCCGTTGTGTATCGATTTCCGCACCAGTTGATAGCGTAGTGTTGCAAGAAATAATCGCCTTCGGTATCGATTTGTTGTGACTCGGCCAATTTTCGTTTCCGAGATTTAATTTAATCATACTTGTCAACAGCATTTTAATAAATAAGAAAAATAACATTGTATTACAGCAATATGTCTTTCGTAGTCTACGCGATTAATTCCGTGTAAATAAAGTTTGTTTTATAAAAATATAATCGAGTTTGAAAATTAAATCAAATGAATTCGTTTATTGTTACGAAGAATTCTGCAAACTAGGATCACAAAATTGCTTGACATTTCAGCGATTACTTGGCAAATATGTATCTCCTTGAAGTTTTTTATTGGAATCCGCAAGAACGAACAAAATGTATAATCTGACAATGTCAGGGAGTTTGGTATGGATCTACATGCCATTTTAACTATAACTAGAAAACGAAAACAATAATGAGTTCAAATTGAATATTATATTGTATACTTAATCATTTGTAAATAACTGAATTTCCGTTATTCAGTGATCATGCTTGACAAGTGAGAACAAATAAACTAAAATAACACAATTTCTCACACAAATACTGTTATTTGCCAAACGCATTTCACCGACAAAGTCGTGACACTGGAGCTTAAATTAACAAATTATAACTAAGTTTAAGAAGCAGTGTCACTGAGGATAACGACTTAGTAGTTGAAACGCGTTTGACAAATACACATATTTTGTGAGAAATTGTGTCATTTTATTATTTTTAAAACTAATTTAGTGTTCGTTTGTTTTTGGGCTGCCCATCTTGTATTCGGCGCTTTAGATGATCGGTGGCATTCATGTAGGCTTAGTCAAGATAAATAGTATTATGTAAATTTTTTTAAATTATTTTTTATTATGGTAATCTTTTTACTGCTAACATTTCTCCAGCTTACCGTTTCGATTTTAATGGTTTAGCAAGCAGAAGACATAAAATGTCAAAATTCAACGCGTAATTTTCAATAGAACTAGACTGTACTTCCCTACGTATTTGTTTTCACCAGGATAGAACAAAGATTAAAAACTCACTTCTGTTTTCAATTTTTAACAACTATATAGGTAGTTGTGGAGAGTAGACGGACTTCTCAATACTTCTGACCACGAGGGTTGTACCGTCGACCTCAAAGCGAGATCGATGAACTTGTTCTACACTTAACTTGACGAACGTTTGCATATGTACGGTCACTTTTTAAATAAAAACTATTAACTGCTTGTTATTATATGTTCTTTATAACATTCACCTTCCGGCCAAGACCGCCCTGTACCCCTCCATTTGCTTCCTGAATCTACTATAATGTTTTAAATCATCTTTCAAACTGTGAATAACATAACCGAATGTTGAAATGCAGCTACAGCCAATATTACTTACCATCCCGTGACCAGTCGTAGACATTTCTGCAGACGACAATACTGACATCTATTCCGGTTAACTCTGTCGACGACACAATTCTTACAGCTACAGTCAACACTACTTACCGTCCCGTGACATCCCCAGTCGTAGACATTTCTGCAGACGACAATACTGACATCTATTCCGGTTAACTCTGTCGACGACGCAATTCTTACAGCTACAGTCAATACTACTTACCGTCCCGTGACATCCCCAGTCGTAGACATTTCTGCAGACGACAATACTGACATCTATTCCGGTTAACTCTGTCGACGACGCAATTCTTACAGCTACAGTCAACACTACTTACCGTCCCGTGACATCCCCAGTCGTAGACATTTCTGCAGACGACAATACTGACTTCTATTACGGTTAACTCTGTCGACGACACAATTCTTACAGCTACAGTCAATACTACTTACCGTCCCGTGACATCCCCAGTCGTAGACATTTCTGCAGACGACAATACTGACATCTATTCCGGTTAACTCTGTCGACGACGCAATTCTTACAGCTACAGTCAACACTACTTACCGTCCCTTGACATCCCCAGTCGTAGACATTTCTGCAGACGACAATACTGACATCTATTCCGGTTAACTCTGTCGACGACGCAATTCTTGTTTCTCGGGCATTGGTAGTTGACGACAGAGGACTGACTTCGGCGGAAGAATCCTTTGCACCCTTCGCAAGTGATCACCCCATAGTGTACACCGCTGCTTTTGTCTCCGCACACCTTACACGGGATTATTTCAATTTGAGCTGAAACAAAACACAATAATTAGCGGATTGTAATAATGTATGCAATTGTGTCTTACACACTACAGCAATAAATACAAAAATATTTGGAGAATATGGGGAACGGAAAAGTACGGACATAAGTTCCCAAATTCACATCGGTTTACTAAAGCGGTAAAGGGCGGCGGTAGCTTAGACGGCGAGGGACATTTTATACGATACGGTTCAGACTTGTTACAGCTATTAATTTCGAATCTACACCTATATCCAATACGTTACACGTATTATGATATTTTGCCTCGCTCGTTCTCTCCATGTTGATTTTAATACTTAAGGTTCTGCTGTAGGGGCGGCCATCTTGGGTTTTTATCCCTTAAGAGCAATGTTAAATTTAAAACCATTTATTTCGTTTATTTTATCATAAAATTGTCTGCAATGTCTCATTTTAACCACAGTCATAATACGCATCCGTTTTGCATTTTTTTTTTAAATCCCGTTAATTTTTTATGTAACTGACATTTTTTAAGTACCTAGTTTGAATTGCTTTCCTAATACAATACAAATGAATTATTTAAACTAAATCGCAAGCCGGATCCGCAGTTTTATAAAGAATGTTTAGTTTTTCTCACCTCGCAATTACAAAAGATAGGTTTATAAAATGGTTTTAAATGCGGCAATATCAAAGCGCTCAGCTGCGAGAAACTCCACTGTTTGGATACCGCTATAGGGTGAAGCGCTAGAGTGCTGGTTGCTTTCTCTTTTACTGGAGCAGGGCCTTAAACATTATTTAAAACTACTTCTATGAAAAATCAACTTTGCATATTCTCACAACACTAGTCAAACTGACTATAGTGTGTTTACACTAAAGTGGCGTCTACGCCGACTGCTATTACTCGTGAGGCGAGCGATGCGCAGTGGCAAAGAGAAGGTTTGCGCATGCGCGGGACAGCTGCTAGGGGAACAACCACCAACCACCTTAGTCGGTTTATGTCTCCCCTCTTCTACCTCCCTCCTACGCGCATCGATAGTTTCATCACTCACTTCAAGGCCGCCTGTTCCTGGGGCTGGCACGTGTATACCCCGGAATTTACAAGTCACCTACTAGCATCACCACTGGGGCATTTAACTTTTTTTGAGACGCACAATTTATACAATTCTTGCAAAAAAGTCTTATGAAAAAATCACCACACACGACAATATTACACTTTAGCGTACATTTAATATATACAATTCAAGTAATATTTTACATTCTGCAGATATTTTCATGGTTAAAACCCAAATTTAAAGCAAAACATCGAAACCACTGTTGACATACGGTTTAGACACTAGCGCTAAAATGAATACCCAATCCTCGTGGGCAACGATTAGTGTCGGACATTTGTTTATACCGTTTGCGAATGCTAGAACTACAGCGGGTATTCGATGTAATGACCGCACGTCACCTATGTTGTACTGTCGCCGGGAATTAGTATAGCGTACGCCATCGGTTAACCCAGCGTCACTAGACATACCATCGTTGTGGGGAAGTTGGATAGCATCGGATACCTTCAAAGCAAGGTCTATGGCCGGGGGAGGGGCAAAACATTTTGTGCAAAGCAATGTCGTTTCGTGATTTACCACGTTGAAAACATCTACTGCAACTTAACGATTTTGTGACGGAAGGGAAACGAGGAATGATTGCTGACAAATTGTAAGCGGAATCATAAATATTACGGAAAAAGTACGGCAAGTAAAAGCTTTCCTTTCATTTTTTTACTCTACTGTACCACCAATTTATATTCATACATACTCGCGTACGTACGTGAGTAACAATATAATATAACAGCTGATTTCACCCATCATCTGTAATACTTGAACAAAACCTAGCGTAGATTATATTTTGGGGTTATGTTTACAACTTCAATCAATAATATTATAAGTCTTGTGAAGTTAATTTAAAAAAGAATGAATTAAAGAACTAATGTAGACTATATTACGTTATAAGATATGCTTTGAGGTTATAAAATGAATATAAATGCCATCATCTTTTATTATCAACATATTCATTTATACAAAATTTAAAGAAGAGATACTCATTCCTTTAACTTCGGCAACGTTCGTACATCTTCGTATAACATATAAATATATTCAATTATTAATTTCTACTTTATAATATTAATAACTTCAAAATCATTATTTGATCTATCAATATGAAATAAAAAGATAATATTTTTATATTTCTTTAGATATTTAATAGCTTTATTTTTCATATTGATAGATCAAATTATTTAGAAGATATTAGTATTATAGTGAATAAATTAATAATCAAATATTTTTATATGTTAAAGGAGTTAAAGGAATAGGTATCTCTTCTTTAAATTTGTGTAAACTAATTATATTGATGATAAAAGGTTGTATTTATATACAGTTTATAACCTAAAAGCAAATCTTATAACGTATTATAGTCTACATTAGTTCTATAACTCATATTAAAAAAAATAAACTTCACAAGAAATTATAACGATTGAAGTGTAAACATAACCCTAAATTATAATCTACGCGGTGTCCGGACTTTTCGTCCCACGTGAAAAATGCGGACTTTTCGTCCCACTTTTGGGGGTGGCTATCTGGATTGGATTTGATAATGATCTCCAAATATTTCTAGGGGGACTTTTCGTCCCACCTGAGGGAAGGGTTGTAGAAAGTTATCTGACCGTCTTTCCCTCGTAATACGTTATATTCATCAATTCGTATTACGATCAAAGGAAATGTTAAACTGAAGCTATTTTCAGTATATTTCATCTGATAAATACGATTGTGCGAATCATTTGTTACTGATTAAAATTAAACTTTTATTCTAAGAGAACCACTACGGCAATCGTTCTCAAATTTGTATGCAGGTAGATTAAGTTAGGTTAAGTTGGGTCAAAAGCTTAACCACAGCTGATTTTAAACACGCCAAAATGATTATAAGATTTATAATTATTTTGCCAGTCCAAAGCCTGGATGAATTGTGATGGGAATCATGAAATTATAGCGTAACTATTTATGGTTAAATTTACTTACGATTGTAAATCTGATAGGTCAAAAAGTCCTAATCGATATAAATCGTTATAACGTACCATGAGGGAAAGAGGTCAGATAAATTATTATATATGGACTTTTCTGCAACCCTTCCCTCAGGTGGGACGAAAAGTCCGCCTAGAATTATTCGGAGATCATTATCAAACCCAACCCGGGTAGCCACCTCCAAAAGTGGGACGAAAAGTCCGCATCTTTCATGTGGTACGAAAAGTCCGGTAATCAATCTACGCTAGGTTTTGTTTATGCATTACAGATGATGGATGAATTCAGCTGTTATGTTATATGTTACTCACATACGTACGTGCACCAGCTTTTATAGATTTATGTTAGTAAAATGTTTAAATTGTAGTGGAACATGGTCGTTTTCCTATTTGTATAGTTAGGTGTTTTATGAAGCAACACAAAGGAACATTGTGTTTATGTTGTTTGTTCGCGGAACTTGTTTCTGTAAGTTCCCGGACGTTCTTTAATGTTTACTAGGGACTCTACCCCTGCGGTAACATATGGTGCCAATGCAAACTATAACACCACTAAATTTGTTCATACTTTTTACATTTTTTCAATTTTTTTAATAGGAGTTTTTAAAGAAATGATGATCGATTAGGACAGAGGCACTTGGATCTAAGTTGAGTGGGGGGGGGGGGTAGCCGTGACCTGTACATAATGTAAGACATAGATCGAAATAGACAAGCAATATCCAAAACATTTATCCTCGAAATCCCTAATTTTTACATTCTTTCAATTTTTTAAAGGAAATTTTAAATATTTTCGGAATAAAAAGTAATATAAAATATTCTCCGAATAGTCCTCTACATGGTAATGAAAGTTTCAGCAATTGGTTCAGCCATTCCGGAGATAAGCCAGGACCAACAGACAGACGGACAATAAATGTATAAATATGTGTGTAGGTTTTGGTAATGTGTGAATAGCCATATGAGCTTAGAAAAAAGCTTACATTTTGAAATCACAGACAGGCACTTCAATTGTATTTATATGTATAGATGGTTGCAGAAACAAATGTTCCGTTGCTTGTTTCCGTTTTTAGCGAGAAATACCAAACCAAATATAGAAACATTGTTGGTTCAGACGCAGTGTGCACACGTTGTAACTTGTTTAAATTGCGTTTTATAATTTTTAGTTACAATTTGTTTAGATGTGATAGAGCACGGCGTTTTTCCTTATGACTATAGTTTTTTTTTTTTTTTTTTTACAGAAGGTCAACCTACGCAGAAATTATTCCGTCGAGGTAGCGTAGCTTACTACCACAATGTATTCTTGAATGTGCAATAGGCTACAGATGTGATAATGTGCGCGTCGTGACAAGCTTGCATTTCAAAAATAGCTTTTCAATATGAATGAGTTTATACATTAGACTAGCTGGGCCGATCCGGCTTTGTACGGATAGACAAATCAAGTTTATACATTAGACTAGCTGGGCCGATCCGGCTTTGTACGGATAGACAAATCAAACAAAGTTAAATGTATATTAACAAAAACTTTAGTAATGTTTAGTGTTCTTTTTTAGTAACTTTGATCCCCCCCCAAACCCCCTAAAATGTCGAATTTGTTTAAAACCTTTCTTACCGAGCACCTAGGGTCCTAGAGGAAGCTACATACCAAATTTCGTTCCAATCTGTTCAGTGGTTTTGGAGAAATCGTGATTTAGTAACTTTAACCCCCACCCCCCCCCCCCCTAAGATTTCAAGTTTTTTTTAACCTTTTCTTATCAGCACCTACGGCCCTAGAGGAAGCTACATACCTAATTTCATTTCAATCCGTTTAGTAGTTTTGGAGAAATCGTGATTTAGTAACTTTGACCCCCCAAACCCCCCCTAAGATTTACAATTTTTGAAAATTTCGAATTTTTTGAAAACCTTTCTTAGTGAGCACGTATGGTCCTAGAAGAAGCTACATACCAAATTTCGTATAAATCCGTTCAGTAGTTTTTGATAAATCGTGATCAGTGAGTCAGTGGATTTGGCTTTTATATATATATATATATATATATATATATAGATAAATGTATTGTTTCGATAGTGACCAGGCACTTTCTATTTCAATTAATTGAATATTTATGTAGTTAGAAAAGTTTGAAATTATGTTTTTACTAATCACAATGTTTGTTTAAAGGGTGTACAGCACCAGGAAGAAACAGTTCCATACAGTAATCTCAAGTTAAAAAGTTGCAATTTATGGGAAATTATTCGTGAACATCTGAATTAAAATTCGTAGATTACAAAAAACAAAAACAATCCAAAAACAGTAAATTAACAAATTTTCAACGATGAAATTAAAACATTTGCTTATAAACCAGACGAAAACATGATTTTAAGATGAGCTAATGTAGCCTACTTGAAAACATCGGGCGATGTTTGTTGTCTACTGTTTACCATAGGTGTAACCAGGACGAATACATGGAGGGAGTTACAACAACGGGTTCATCCAATCAATAAAAGAAGAGAAGATTTTTGAGCATTCTACACTGTGTTCCTGATTTGAGGATCTAGAAGAAATTTTTTTCTATTATTTAAGAATGTCGGTTTCGTCATTTGACGAACTACACACGCGGGTGAAGGATAGTATTCTACGAAATAAATACTAAAATAAAGAAATTAGGCGTACATTTGGTCACGTACGCCACTTTTTTGGCGGAGAAGGAGGAAAATCTAGCGAGCGGCTGCACAGCTCCCGTCAGCGGTAAATAATCCTATCGTTTATATTTCCGACCAATGTTTATGCTCTAATACTCTCCTTCGCGTCCACTGTTGATATTATGGCGACGGCAAATAATCAGTGGCGGACAAAAACGCCGTCATTAAAGTGCCAGTGTCCAATTCGACCAAAGATAATGTCAGCAATATATTGATAATTTATTGTAGCTTGACATTTGCATAGGAGTTGAAAACAAGTTACTCTTAAGAGCGTATTTAAATGTAAACAAAGTACGAAATACTTTTTTACAGTGGGGAGGGGGGTTATAACCCCCAAAACCGAAACGAAATAGTAAGCACCGTAGACCCATGTTTACATTGTGAAATGTGTTTTTTCGATTCCAGGACACATCCACAAAAGGGACCAGAGAGTTCGAGGACAATTTGTGTAATATTTATTATACAGAGTGTCCCCGAAGTCTCTGGTCCCCTATATTGTGGATTTGTTCCTGGGATCTAAACAAACATATTTCACAATATAAACCCCTTTTGTGGATTTGTTCCTGGGATCTAAACAAACATATTTCACAATATAAACATGGGTCTACGGTGCTTACTTTTTGGTAATAATGAAGCAAATAGCCAAGAAACAGCGACATAAACTTAGAAATAGGCAACACAGCTAAAAGAGTAAAAGCATCGTTATCTGTACTAATATTATAAAGAGGTAAAGTTTGTTTGTATATAGGTATATCTCTGGAACTACTGAACCGATTGAAAAAATTGTTTTACTAATAAAAAGCTACACTATCCCTGAGTAACACAGGCTATAATTAATTTTGATAAAAATCTTTTTTAATTCAATATTTGTAAATTTAGCCAGAAAAAATCTTAGGTTAGGCCTAGACTGATGAATCATCACATGTATTTACATTTATTACCATAGCAACCAATTGAATAAAATAACACGTAAAACAGCTGTTTGCTCCAATATTTCCTTTGAAGCAATTATTTAAATTTCTAACTTTTAGGTTAGGTTTTTATTAAAGTGTAAACCTGAACCTTGCTGGTTCTTTTAACATTTATTATAACTGCTGTTATAAAATATACGAAATAATTTGATTTGAACATTTAACATTAATTACCATCTTAGCTTTGGTGTTATTATTAATAAAATTATAATGAGGTAAAATTTGTTCGTTTATTTGTTTGTATGGGGTGATCTCTGGAACTACTGAACCGATTGAAAAAATAGTTTTACTAATAAAAAGCTACACTATCTTTGAGTAACACAGATAAAATTAATTTTGATTTAAGGGTTAAAACAACCCATAAAACAATAAATATTAATTGTTATACTTTCCTTAAAGCTAGAGAGCTGAAATTTTGTACATTTATTTCTTACAAGATACATAGAAAAAGTAAACTAGATTTGCATTTTGTCGCGTGCTGGTAAAAGGTGAAAATGTGATAACCCCTAAAACAATACAAATTAATTTTTATATTTTCTTTAAAGTTAGTGAGCTGAAAATTTGTACATTTATTTCTTACAACATACACAAAAAAGTATCATAGATTGACATTTTGTCACGTGCTGCTAAGGGGTGAAAATGTAGTAACAACCCCTATACAAAATGTTGATTGTTATACTTTTCTTAAAGCTAGAGAATAACCCCTCAATTAATTAAAAAATTTAAAAATAAGAGACCGCTAAGTTACATCCTAATTAAAATAAATAAGACATATTAGAATTTAATAGTAGGGCTTATTTTCATAAAATAACCTGTTTGCATTTGCTTCCTCTCGAGTCACCGCGGGGGTTGGCGAGCGAAGCGAGCAGGGGGCGGAGCCCTCTAGTTAGTAATAAATAAACGGTGGCAAAATGTGAGATCAGAAATACCACAACCAAATAAAAATGAAAATAGAAGAAAAAAGAGGGCCTAACATATGGAGCAGGGCTTTCTTAATAAATAAAGCTGTGTAATACCCATATTTAGAAAATAAAGTAAATTATATCATGTTATTCTAAAATTAAACAATATAATTTGGAAGTTTTCTGGAGTTTTAAATTTCCACGTCTCCCCCCACCAAAACCAGCATAACATTTTTACTTTCTGAGATAGATATTTAAGATTTTGCACGTATATGCAAAATCTTTTAAATTTGAAAAGATAATACGTGGTGCATTATCTGTAATATGGAAAAAATTTAGGTTTAGGTTACAACTCTAAAAAAAAAAATTGTACGAATAACAAATAATACAAAATTCAAAATGTATATATTTTTTGTGAATTTTTAAATTTGAAAAGTTAGATCATTTTCCATACTACAGATAGTAAAATAGCTTTAAAACAAAACAAAAATAATGAAAAAATATCCAATAGAAAAATAGTTATGCTGGTTTTCAAGAAAAATGATTTTGATATCTTTTAACCATGTACCCGTCCCCTTCTGAGGGGGCTTAAGGGGGGCTTGACGTCATATTTTCTTAATTTTGCTTAATACATCTTCTAATATTTATTTAACTTGAGTAATTTTTAAATTAATTTTTTAACGCTCAAAATAAATATTATATTTGCGCGATTATTTTTTCAAACTAGTTCAAAAATGATTTGTCCGTGTCCGATTTATAAAACTTATTTAGCCAAACAAGTGAAAATTGTAAGGTAACCGACATAATACAAATCCTCCCGTTGTCATCCACTCATAAAACTTTTTTAAAGTATGATTTGGGTAATAATTTTTTTTTTAAGTTGCCAAATACTTGTTTTACTGTATGCAAATAGATTAAATCGATAAAAACTTGTATAAACTGTGGCCCTAACAATCGTTATGACTCAGTGTTAAATTTTAAGAGCTACTCAAAACCTTATGATGCCTATGTAATTAATATTAATTTTACAAGTTAATTCGGTTTACACATATTGTCCCACTTTACATACTTTCTATTCGAACAGTTCAACACGTTCTGGGAATCTGTTTTTAATAGGGAACTTTTTTTAAATAAAACCGCCAAAGAAAGCTTCTCCATTTTTATTTTCCGTAGTTAAATATAAGGTTACCTATGCACATGGCTGTATTAAGAGTAGATCGGTTGGATCGATCGCTCCAGGGCCCCACGAAGAAGGGGGCCCCAAATACTTTTTAAAATTACTAAAAAATCATTGCAACATGAAAGTTTTAAAAAATGACGAGTCACGCTTATATAATTTAGAGAACTTTTAAAAATGTTGAGATTGGGCCCCATCATTAAAATAACGTAACATTTTTTTTATTACCTGACCCCTTAATAATCTTTAATTAATACAGTAATAACTACTTGAATTAAAAGTACTTGAAATTAGTTTCAAAGTTCGTTCCTTACAAAAACCGTAGTCTGTCTCGCCTGTACTATAAGCCGAAGAATCGTACTGAAGCGAGTGGCTGTATGTGTATGCTGGTTGGGGAAAGGAAGGAAGAAAACATCAAAACACGATAAGTGGCTTGAAAGTGTATCATCCTCTAAAAATATCCCCCGTCAAAGTATTTACACTATTAGTAGAAACACAATATGTGGCTTGAAAGTGAATCTTCTTCTAACAAATCCCCGGTAAAAGTACTGACACTATAGAAGACACTCAATATGTGGCTTGACAGTATATATTCTTCTAAAAAAATCCCCGATAAAAGTACTAACACTATTAGTAGATCTACAATATGTCGCTTGAAAGTTAATCTTCTTCTAAAAATCCCCGGTTAAAGTACTAACACTATTAGTAGATCTACAATAGAATAGAATAGAATATTTTTATTTGTCAGTAAATATTTCATAAAATACATTGACACGTCACATTAAAAAAAATAATATAATACATACATTTTAAAAATCATTCAAAGTCCATGATTTTTCTTCAAATTCATCCATCGTGTAAAACGACTGTTAACACAGAAAGTTTTTTAATCTTAAGCTAAAATTTCTATCATTTAGTTTTTTCAATTCTTCTGGTAGCTTATTATATAATTTACTGGCTATAATTACAGGTTTTATATGAAACTTAGCTAATCTAACATATGGTAAATTTACAAGATTTTTTTGATCGGGTATTATAATGATGTTTGTCCTCCCTGCAATTTATTTGGTTAAGATTAGCTCGAAGATACATTAAGCCCTGAAAAATATAAAGGGAGTTCAAAGTTAAGCTGTTAGTATCTTTAAAAATTTCTCTGCAGTGATCTAATTTACCTGCTCCGATAATAACCCTCACTGCTTTCTTTTGCATGGGCTTGAATATGTGACTTGAAAGTGATTCTTCTTCTAAAAAATTCCCGGTTAAAGTACTAACACTAAATTTTCTTCTAAAAAATCCCCGGTAAAAGTACTAACACTATTAGTAGATCTACAATATGTGGCTTGAAAGAGAATCTTCTTCTAAAAAATCCCCAGTAAAAGTACATAGACTACAGTATTAGTATAGATCTACAATATGTGGGGGGGGGGGGGGGGGGGGGGCCGACGGGCGGGGGGGCTCCATCCCTGCTCGCCACGCTCGGTGACTAGTGGCGAAGCAAATACAAACATAATATTGTGTACTCTGATATTTTCACGGATATCATGATCAATTAGGGCAAAGGCACTTGGATCGGGGTAGGGTGATGAGGGTAGCGCTGACCCATACACAATATAAGACAGAGATCGAAATGGTACTCTCCGTCCGTGCGTTGTCATTTTACCATTAATATTTAAATAATCAATAGTCGACATTTCAAACAAATTTTTATTCTACCAACTAAGGGAAACAATATAATATGCAACACCGCATGTTTATATACGATAGAATTTTTCGTTGATTTTTGTGTGTTTTTACCTAACCTAAACAAACTGTTGGTTGTGTATAGAATAATTACTA
>JAGFPH010000315.1:344706-356642 GCA_018207615.1 Philaenus spumarius
AGCTTAAAACTGTATAACGTTGTAATAATAACTAGTACCCAATAAGATGGGTGCTTCTAACTATACTGGGTTGTAATGATACCTACTCCCCGACATTAGATCAGCTTAGAACTAAACAGCATTGTAATTATACGTGTTGCTCATTGTTACGTCAGCATATAACTATCTAACGTTGTAATGATAATTATTGCTCGATATAAATAAGGGCAGCTTAAAGTATAGAATGTTGTACTGATAACTATTGCCCGATATTAGGTCAGCTTATAACTGTATAACGTTGTAATAATAACTTGTACCCAATAAGAAGGGTGCTTCTAACTACACACCGTTGTAATGATAACTATTGCTCGATATAAGGATTGCAGCTTAAAGTATAGACTGTTGTACTGATAACTATTGCCCGATATTAGGTCAGCTTAGAACTATGCAACGATGTAATGATAACTAATTCTCAATATGAAGACTGCTTCTAACTCTATTATATTGTAATGATAACTATTGATCGACATAAGAGCAGCTTCAAGTGTAGAATGTTGTACTGATAACTAATGCCCGATATTAGGCCAGCTTAAAACTATACAACATTGTAATGATAACTATTGTCGGATATTAGGCCAGCTTAGAACTGTATAACACTGTAGTGATAACTATTTCCAAATATTAAGTTAGCGGTTAGCGTAGACATATATCATGTTCCCGATATTAGGCCAGCTTAGAATAACGCTGTAGTGATAACTATTTCCCAATATTAAGATAGCGTAGACATATATCATGTTAAAATGATAACCATTGCCCGATATTAGGCCAGCTTAGAAAAACGCTGTAGTGATAACTATTTCCCAATATTGAGATAGCGTAGACATATATCATGTTAAAATGATAACCATTGCTTGATATTAGGCCAGCTTAGAACTATAAGTCGTCGTAATGTTAACTATTTCGCAGTATTACGCCAACTTAGATCTTCATAACGTAGTAATGATAACTATAGCCCACTATTAAGGCAGCTTAGTACTGTATAACATAATGATAACTATTGTCTAACAATAAGATAATTTGTAATGATCCACAACTATAAAATTCTGTAACGAATTACGAAAACTATGACTTTGAATTCGTGGTTACAATATTATTTAGGAAATGGTATGGAATCTAGAAATATGCACTGTTGTATATGTCGAAAGAGAACGGGCCATTATGATCGTGCGTAAAATTTGAAAACGTATACTGTGCAAAGTGTGGGAATAAGAACAAACTTTCTTAACCAATCGTAAACGAAATTTTTGAGAAACACTACTAATCGATCGTTTTTTGAACGAGTCATGAACGACGAGTGCTTAAGTTTATTCGGATTTCATTTGATTGCGTACGTGCAAGCGCGAGAGAAGGTAACATCACACCTGTATACAAACGTTGTTCACAGCACAGTACAAGCACAAGCACTAACTCTGGCTCAGCTAAGCCATAAGAACGTTATCTAACTGGGCGTCAATGACCTCTGCTCATTACGTCAGCCGTGTCGCTTTCCCAACAGGTTGCTCTCCCCGCACTTCACCTCGTAATACCACTTCACTTCCTACTGTGATTATTTAAATACTGTATACGCACTCGCTTTCCTACGTGGGTCTAAACGCGTACCCCAAAATTACCACTAGGATTGTGTTCTTACCGCAATGAAGTTTTATACTATAATGAATGCGACCGATTCGACAAAATCCATCGCCCAAATGTTTCCAGGAGATCCAAAGTTGAGAAGCAAAATGTCAAATTTCCTTCTACAGAAATGCAAAATTTAAGTTTTAACGAGTTTATTTTTCTAAAAATGTTATTTACAGCTCATTTTAAAGAATACCTGAATACCAATGTGTTTTCTTTTTACTACAAGTTAAAAATCGATCTTCTTATTATTTTTTTATTATTCCATATAGTGTAGGGACGTTCTAGTCTAAGTCTGCACAGAGACATGCCAAGCCCCAGGGCGGGCGTGAGTAGGTCCCCGAACGGCGCAAGAATCTAATCCCCTAAAATGTGATATATACAGGGTGATTCAGGATGAAACGCAGAAACTTTCAGGACGTGTTCTACTAGTGAAAATAAAGAAAAAAGTTCATATAAACATAGGTTCGGAAATGCTTCGTTTTCCAGTTATTCACCTTTTCTTTACAAAATACTTAGTGTCTTTGGATGTATGAAATTGAAAGAAAATTTTGGATACATATTTGGTATGCCATCTTTTTTTACCCATGCACAAAATACCAAAATGTTTCTTCAGATATTTTCAAAATGGTTGCCGTTTAAAAATTGTAATGTAAAATATCTCGAAAACCACTAACTTTACAAAAACATTTCAAGAAACAAAACATTCCTTCTTTTAACGACACACATAACATTTGTTTTATTATTTCTAAAACTTAAAAGATAATCGAGTTATTGGCTAAAAACTAAACATGTTTCATATTCGTTGGAATTTATTAATTTCCTAAGTTGGCAGTACTAACAGCTGATCAACAATGAAATGTTTAGCAAACATTTCAAATGATGAGTAGTTTGGATATTGCTAAACATATCCAACTACAGTACTCATCATTTGAAATATTGTTGATCAGCTGTTAGTACTGCCAACCTAGGAAATTAATAAACTTCAACGAAGATAAAAAATGTTTAGTTTTTAGCCAAAAACTCGGTTATCTTTTAAGTTACAGAAATAATAAAAACGTTATTTTTGTTATTATAAAGGGAAATTTCTGTTTCTTGAAAGGTTTTTGTAAGGTCAACCATTTTAAACGGCAGCCATTTTGAAAATATATGAAGAAACGTTTTGGTTTTTTGTAAATGGATAAAAGATGTAATACCAAAAATGTTTCCAAAATGTGCGTTCAATATATTTCCTACATCGAAAGATATTATGTATTTTGTAAAAAACGAAATGGTGGATAACTGGAAAACCAGCGACCAAGGAATATTATAGACTGGCAATGTCGCGCAAGGCTTGAAGCCGATTCACCTATGAGTGGTGGGGATGAAAACGTCTGACTTCGCTACTTCCGAGCGTCAGCGTTATTGTAAGTACAGTTAACAACGTTGTGATTTAAGATGCAGATTGTGGGTTTTTTAAGTGAACTAATTAAGGAAAAAAGGTTTTTATAGGTTTGCAGACTAGTTTTTATAGTATTTGAGTAAATAGTTAGTATGATTAGTAATTATTAGTTTGATTGGAATTATATTTTTAGTTCTCTTTGATTTGTTCTAAATTTTGTCTATTTAGCGAATATTTTTGTGAGTAAAGTTAGCAACATTGCGATTTAAGATGGACATTGTGGTTTTATTTTTTATTCTAAGGCAAGGATTGCTTTATAGTAATAATTTTGAATAAAATGTTGCTTTCTTTGAAAACCGTATAATTCATTCAGTTTCCTTATTGTTATTGTTCTTGTTATACAATTTTAATATATTAACAATTTTTATTAAATTATAATTACTCGGACCATGAATGTGTGGTACAATATAGTGATAGAACAAGCAATAGCACTACAAATTAATGACAAGACTTGTAGATACAGTAGATTAGCGATGGTGTTGTCGGCGCGCCGGTTCACAAAACAATCAAACCAACTCGTCACTATACCACAGCCTACAGGCTAAACTAAGCATTTTACAAAGAAATGTAAAGAATATTTTTTTTCTTTTTTGGTTGATTTCCAACAACTTTTACGCTTTGACAAATTAACTGCCCAAAAAGTACAAAACTTTCTCGCTATGCCTAAATTTCATGTCATATGTCTAAACACACCGTTGACTTTCTTTGTTTTATATTTTTTTCCGCTACATAAAATATATTTTTCTATTTTTGTTTGATACCGTCAGCACGGTCATAGTGTTTTATGCAATATTTTAAAATTTCAGAATTTTATCTCAACTCTAAGTGTTGAAACGCGGCGCATTAAAATGTGTACCGGTCGCGGACAGAGAATCCGGTGTTTTCACCTAAGAGTGGGCGTGGTCGGCTTCAACTCCCGTAATGCGTTGTGCATGGGCTTTGCCAGTTTATAGTATTCCTTGGTCGCTGTGGAAAACGAAGCATTTGGATATTTATATGAACTTTCTTCTTTATTTTTACTAGTAGAATACGTCCTGAAAGTGTCTCTGTAACTATACGAAGTGTGTACAGTATTAATTACTTAAGGGTCTGCTCCAGTAAAAATAAAATGGATTTTTATCCCATAAGAACAATGTTAAATTTCATACCACTTATTTCGTTTACTTTTTATCATAAAATTGTTTGCAAGGTCTCATTTTAAGCACAGTCACAATACGCATCCTTCTTACAATTTACATTTTTTAAAATTTCTTTCATTTGTCAAGTAACTGACATTTTGTAAGTACAAAGTTTGATTTTTTTTCCTAACACAATAAAAAATTAATAATGAAAAATAATTTGCAAGCAGGATCCGAAATTTTA
Organism: Philaenus spumarius; assembly: GCA_018207615.1. Taxonomy (NCBI): domain Eukaryota; kingdom Metazoa; phylum Arthropoda; class Insecta; order Hemiptera; family Aphrophoridae; genus Philaenus; species Philaenus spumarius. Next base: position 349,166 of record JAGFPH010000315.1, read on the forward strand.
TAAAGAATATTCAGTTTTTTTTTTCAACACGCAATTACCAAAGATAGATTTATAAAATGGTTTGAAATGAGGCAATGTCAAAGCGTTCAGCTGCAAGAAATTGCACTGCTTAGATAGGGATACAGTGATACCGGAAGTGCGTTTCCTGTTGCTTTCTCGTTTACTGGAGCAGACCCTTAAAGTGAAGCAATAACTAACGTTTTACCTATATGTCTGACAGCTTAAATCTTTTTGGGTGACATACTATTTGGAGTGTATTCAAATTTACAGATTTGGTCTGGCCTAACTTGACAATATTTGTTACTGTGGTAAAACCCGTATTTTATGACCGTAATTTTAAGACTTTTTATGCGTTCTACTTTTTTGACGTTTAACCGCTAGAGCAACTCTTTTAAATCATTTTGAATTTAATTTCGTGGCGGTTTGAAAGTGTAAGAACAAATAAACGTCTCTCTATTACATACAAAAGTTTTTCTACTTCTTCTTCTCGTAATTATAAAGTAATAAGAATAGATTAAATACGTGTATTTACAGTGTAATATGGGCCTAAAACAGACGCGCATGAATGTATTAACGAGATTCCCACTGTCCCTATCTATAATACTACCTAGCGGAACCACTGCCAAAGGAACGGGCTTGGAAAAATTAGCTGGGAAAGAAGTCCTTGTTGAGTCAGTAAGAAGAAAAATAAATGTTAATAATCATATTTTTTTGCTGTTGTATCAAATATTTTTTTGCTGTAGTATCGTGAAAAATAGTGTTAAAAACTCGTGGGGAAAATGTTCTTTCCTGGTGCTCGTTCTCTTTAAATTTGTAACAACAAATTCAATATTTTTTTTTCACTTGATGACAAAGAAAAAATAAAGTCGAAGCGATCGGTTGTAAGGTGAGGGTTGGCAAGCGGAGCGAGCAGAGGGCAAAGCCCCCTAGTATGATTTAACGATTTTTACAAGTTTAAGTAGTAGTAATCTACTTAGAAGGCCACGTTTCTTGTCTCTTTTATAATTAATGACCTTTTACTGAAGTTTTTTAAACTCTACGAATACGAACGTTGAAAAAGGCAAAACAAAACACGTACAATAAAGTTTATTTATGACGATTTAGGCTTAATTTTAGAATGAATTTATTGAGTAACCAAACTACGAAGGGCAATGAAAGTCAAAACGACGTAAAATGCAAATAATGGACGTACTGGTCTTTTTGTCGTGTCAAGCTAGCCTATTGATAGTAGATTAACTAAAATAAAATGCTATCAATAGCGGAATTCGTGCTTAAAATTTCAGTTCTGTTCAGTTTGTTTATTTTATTACTAAGGTAAATCACTTTTTAATTACTTCGAACTGTCCATTTTAATTTGTATACTGGCATAGAGCCCACGTAAATTAATTTATTAATTACTTTAAAAAATATTGCACTGTGCTTAAAACAGTGTTCTTAACAATAGGCGAAAATTAAGGGTGTGCAATACCACTCGAATAAAAGCACCAACTCCAGTGAGCGGAACCAACATTGAGAAGACTGGCCTATTGTATTACATTGGTAAAGCGTTCAAGCGCGACTAGAATATCGCTTATATTCACTTTAGTTTTTACTAATGCCGGTCTTATTTTTAGTTTCCACCATGTGCGTAAGACATTTAAATTTGCTGAAAGCTCCAATGTATAGTTAGTAGGTAACAAAATTGCCCCGATGTTTTACTGCTATCAAGTGACTCGACTGAAAATCATGTTTTTCGTCTTGCTTATAAGCAAATATCTTTAATAAAAACGTATAATTTGTCACCTACGAATTATAATTTAGATGTTCATGAACTATTTCCTACAAATTAAAAAAGATTATCTTCAAAATTCGATGAAAGATAAGTTATATTGAAAAGGGTTTTATGGGAATGTTTCGTCCTAGTATTGCACACCCTTAAATAAGAATTGTACATCAGCAAAGTTATAGCCCTGTCCAGGGATGTCGCTATGGTGGGGGCAAGGGGGCGTCCCCCCCTAATAACCTTAAAATCCAAAAGTTGCAAAATTTTAGATTTTGAAAAAGTTGGAATTTTGATTTTTGGATTAAATTGCTCGCAAAAACCCTCGAAAACTCCAACTTTGGGTTTGGATTTCGAAAGTTTTTGTTGTTAATTACCAACATTCACAAGTGACAAGCAAGTTATAATTTCCAATCCAAAAATGTTGGGCAAATCCAAATATTTCTTTACCAAATAAATACATTGTCTTCTTTTAAATGATGTTCTGGGAAATTTAGTTCCGACCCTTGTTATTGTGGCAACACTGACTGGTCACTGACATGTCATGCACTGCTCCAGGCTGCCAGATTGGGGTTTTTCCCAAAATGGGGAAATTTTTAAGTTTGTGGCAAATATACGGGAAAAGAAAAGGGTAGAGAAAATATGGGGAATGTTTTTTCAATAATGTCATAAACAAGTTAAAATTTAAGACATTTAAAAAAAAACTACTTAGTATAGCACCTTCAGTGTTAAAAATTCTACTAAGAGAAGTCCATTAAAAAAAATCCGAGGGTGAGCCTCCAAGGCCCCATAACCCAGAGCCCCCTTCTGCGCGTTTGGAACTCCCACACAAAAGTTGGGAAATATGGTCAAAATTTAAGGAACATTTTAGATTTTGTCCCCCCCCCCACAATTTGTTGTAGCAACGTCCTTGGGGCCCTGTCATGACAAATACATTTGCGTCGAGTAAATGTACTCAAAAACATGAATACTCTTCTCCATGTCCACGGAACAAATACGTGGAAAATTCTTGTCATCGATATATGGCGTTACCCTTTGGTTTTAGCGAGCGAACCATTTCGGACGAGTAAGATTCAGCTGTTATTGTTTTTATTTCTCGTACAGACAAGGACTTTAATGAAAAACAGTATAGCAATCATGAGTAAATTCGGCTTCGAGATTTTAATGAATTAATCAAATATTCATCTCGAAATCTGTATGCTTGATAACCTCGTTTAGACATATTTAAGTCAAAATAATTCAATATTTACGTAATTTGTAAATAGGTTTTTTCCTTACCTGTGTGTGTACGATAACTAAACGCAACAAACTTTAGAAGGAGGTGCCCTTAAACAGACATTGTTGATTGTATCATTTTTTTAAACAAAATCCACCGACAAGAATAGTTTATTTTTTACGTACTTCAATGTTTAGGGGAGACTATCGATTTTTTATTTTTATTTAATATCACACATTACATCAAAAAGAACCAAAGCTTGCCCAATTTTTCTCTTACTGCTTCTGGTCTACAGATCTCACTAAAAGACCCGATACTAGGTTAACCTATCCGGATAAACCTTCACGTATCTAACCGAGCCCGACAAACATCACAAATTAATAAAAAATTATATATAAAAACTTTAAAATTCTATAAAATGCACATGTCAAGATTACGCTGTATCAAATATGTGTAATTACAGCGTTGTTCAAGGCCACTGGTCTTTAAAATAATCTCCAGTGACTTTAGTATTGCCATGTGTTAGTATTAAAATCTAAACATCTATTGTACTGACTCCCAGTGAAAACTCTATGTTAGTGAAATCATTTAAGCAATCAATTAGATTATTGAAGACGATCAAGAGCTTTTAGCAATAGAATATATTCTAACTCTACAGCCCAGTGTACTTGTTGTATGTGATTTTACAAAAAAAAAAACTTTGAGCGAAATGTGACAAGCTATGTTAAAATTTATTTTATTCCTAACCGAATTTGAATAACAAAATAAATAACATTGAAAGAAGTGAACGTTTGTTTCAAATAAAAGAACGATTATTCCACTGAGGGATGGCCTGCAAAGTTTGGACCCTGCGAGAGTTTGTGATGGCACATTAAAAGTAAAAACTAGAAATGAACAGTAATATTGTAAAATAATTCCAAGTAAACGATTATAAGCGCACTCAAACAACAGCAGCTAAGGATAATATGTACTGAGAACTGTTCAATGCCTCAAAATAAAATGAATGAAAATTTAGTCATGCGATTGTTATGAAGTTATGATCGACGAACTTTTACTTTTTCCAAGGCACCACATTTTTTGTGATTTATAGCTAGATTTCCTAGATCGTAGACTTCATCGCAGACATACGACAGTAAAGAACGGGATCTTTCAGCGCACACTTTCATACTGAATTCAATCTAACTGAATCGTCAGACTTCATCGCAGACCTACGACAGTAAAGAACGGGATCTTTCAGCGCGTACACTTTCATACTGAATTCAATCTAACTGAATCGTCCTAAGTATCAGTTGTAACTACAGTCTTGTTGAAATTTTCTTTTTACAGTAATAAGTTTTAAAATGTAATTCTTTTGGCCACTTGTGTTTCCAATCCTTTCTGTTCCTCCGCATTGCGGGATTTCGTCGGTCTTGGTCCGTCCCTAATTCCACAGGCTTAGGAAATCAAAAATTTTAGATCGATGATATAATCTGAAAATGTGTAGACTATGTGTTACTATTATAATTGTAATTTAACAATTAGTAATTTATAAGAAATTAGATATCTGTTTTTGTTTCATACAAATATACATTCGGGATAGATCATGCAAAACGTATTTTGTATATATAATAAATGTCGAAATGGTTAGACATAAAAATAATAGGAAACATTGTAAGCATCCGTTAACTCAAAAACACCATGCTGTAAATAAATCTGAACGCTCAAGACAATGTAGTTATTACCAATGAACAGAATAAAATCTCACTTTTATTGCTCCTTATAATACTTCGTTCTGGAGATATCAGCAGTTAGTTGCTCCATATTTAGGTTTACTATATCTATCAACTGTTAGCTCAATTACGGAAATTATTAAATACACGGAATATATTGTTGACGATACTATTACACTTATAAATAAATCTTATTTAGATACATTATATCTATCAAGTGTTAGGTCAATTAATTGCGGAAATTATTAAATACACTGAATATATTGTTAACGAAACTATCACACCTATAAATAAATCTTATTTATATTAAATACAACGGAATATATTGTTAACGAAACTATCACACTTATGAATAAATATGAACACTCAAGACAATGTAGTTATTACTAATGAACAGAATAAAATCTCACTTTTATTACTCCTTATAATACTTCGTTCTCGAGATATCAGCAGTTAGTTGCTCCATATTTAGGTTTACTATATCTATCAAGTGTTAGGTCAATTACGGAAATTATTAAATACACGGAATATATTGTTAACGAAACTATCCCTCTTATAAATAAATCTGAACGATTAAGACAATGTAGTTATTACCAATGAACAGAATAAAATCTCACTTTTATTACTCCTTATAATACTTATGAAATTTCAAGTTTCAAGTTTAACTAAGTACGCGAGAGGATGCATCCATATTTTTTTATATTTTATAAAAGAATTGACGAACCGTTTAACCACGGTAATTGTAATTATTGTGAACTATTTAATTGTTGAACTAATGTGATTGTTGTAGTGTGATTTTTATATAAGTGACTTGAAAATGACTCAGTGCAGTTGAAACCGAGGTCGTCAACCTAAAAGTACGCTAGATCACAAAACGCAAGGTAAAATAATAATAAAATTTTAAAAAATCATTTACTTCGCTAAATTGCTCTGCACCGAAAGTGGTTACTGACGTCGTCAACACATGGACATGGTAAATTTAAAATAATCTCAAATGATTTTTCAACAATACAACTAATTCCCAGAACTTAAATTTACACTCGAGTTGGAGAATTAACAAAACTAAACAAAGTATGTCCGTAAGCATTCAGGGCTTTACCAAACTTACATTGTTGTTTGTATATATTTAAAGTCTATAAGAATAAATGAACATTAAATTTTAAATATATGGTGTCCTCCCAGATGCGGTAAGGGCCAGTTACGGTAAATCGAAAAATTCTTCGACCCACTTGCGGTCATATTTTTTATTTGAACTTTGAATTAGGTTAAGTTTAAAAAAACAACATCAAAAGAATAAATTATATGGAAGTAGGCTCGAGCCAAGTGCGAATATCGCGCAAGTCCACGGCGTTCGTCCCCCTCCATGACTTGTGGAGGTCCCTGTAGATAAGAGAGCACGCGGTTCCGGGCGGTACAAACAGTGGACCTTTATAATGTTTAAAAATTATTAATCGATAAATCAATCAAAAACACGCGGAACGTGTCCTAATTTAAGTTGGCCGCAACTGAGAGCACCGTGACAGGTAGAAAAACTTGCTTTACCGCATCTGGCACAGTTTTTCTCATTTTCCGCAAGTGGGATGACCGTATCTGGGAGGTAACCAAATATATGAACACAAGAACTGTATTTTTTTTTAAACCCGAAGTACGAAAATCATCAGTCTTAAGAAAGAAAGGGGTTTTGTTCTTAGGCTCAAAGCCAGTAACTAAATTCGAATCTGGGCAATTGTGTTGAGAGGTTCTATAGTTTATATACAGTAACTTGGCGTCTGTACCCTTGCTACCTGCTACTTAGGGTCTGTAGCAGGTAGTCAAGGTACAGACGCCAAGTTACTGTATACAGACTATAACTGTATAACCACTACCAGAATGGAAGATCAGGTACCTTTTCGCTGGAACTGGCCACCGTAGCGGCTGGAAGAGAGTGCCTACGTGCCAACCGTAACTTAAAATCGTTACTGCTTGTGTTTTTCATTAGACGGCCAACTCCTCTCGCATTGCTCAGTTTCTTATTAGCCTCCTTGAAAGGAATACACACACGCGAGTTTCCGACAAGGACTTTAATACTATTTTAGCTTTTTTGTTGAAAGAGGAAGAGCAAATTATAAGATCTAAATATAACAGTATATTCCAAACGCGGAAAAGTTAAAGATTATACACTAACCTAATAAATGGCCATTTGCGGGATGATGAAGAGGAGAGAAACAGAAACTTTTTCAGACTCGACCCTTCTCAGTTCTATTTTGTTCCAAGCATGATGAAAGTTGATATTTAATATTTTGTCAGATAAGCAGAAAATAAACAGGAATCAAAATACAAACTATGTTTATTTACTTGTTGTTTGCACTTTTTTTGGAATGAATCTTATAGTTTCAGATCCGAAAAAGCAGGGGACACCATGTATTTGCATTCTATCTTCGTGTCCCATCTTCTTCAATACATTATTCTCTGCAAGAAATTGTACAAGACGCGTATCATCATAATCTTTCTTCGACAAGACATAAATCATACATTATTCTCTGCAAGAACGTTTCTAAAGTCTTTGTGTTTATGATCTTAGAGTATACGATAGTGACTCTCAAATTGTACAAGACGCTTATCATCATAACCTTTCTTCGACATGACATAAACCATACATTATTCTCTGCAAGAACGTTTCTAAAGTCTTTGTGTTTATGATCTTAGAGTATACGATAGTGACTCTCAAATTGTACAAGACGCTTATCATCATAACCTTTCTTCGGCTTGATATAAACCATACATTATTCTCTGCAAGAACGTTTCTAAAGTCTT
>JAGFPH010000315.1:449076-467831 GCA_018207615.1 Philaenus spumarius
TTTTTGTTGTTTTTATGTTTAATAGATGCTGCTGTTTTTCAAAAAGTCTATATAAACATGCTTGTATTCGAATGTATTGTTGCATTAAAGTTTGAAATCAATCGGTGAAGAACAGCTAATAATTTACTTAGGCCTAAAAGGAATACATAGATCGATTTGGGCGAGACTCACTGTGCGTTTTTGGGCCATCAAACACGGATTGAAAATAGTTTTTTTATTGCGTGTAATGGTAAGGTACAATATTTACCCGTTATTCCTTTTATTTATTTAATCACATTTGCGAGCGAAGCTGAGAGTTAATCTTCAATAAATCCTTTGTAGCTTCCGGTTGCAGATTGCGGGATTCTGTTGTTGTTTCGGCGAAGAAGTGCTATCACAGTTTAAGTTGAGTGTTAGATTTGTTATATTATGAACTTAATTATTTGATTTCAATAATAAAATATTATTTACCACCTTAGCTTTGACCATTTAAGGTTATCATCAGTTTGACTTTGTTTTAAAAAAAAATTTGGAAAACGGTTGACCCTAAAGGCCATCCATGTAACTTCCCGCTAAGTTTAATTACAACAAACACTATTTTTGGAAATTTTGAACTGCCATAACTTTTGAATGAATCAACCGATTTTTATGCGATTTGCGGCAATCGATGCAGTTTTTCGAGTCCATTGAAAGAATCGACAACAAAAATTTTTCTGATGAAAAATTTCGGAGAAATTGAGAAAAAACACTTTTTTTATTTTATTTCGTTCACGATATCTCACGAACGAATTAACCGATTTTGACCGGACTGGTAGCGATCGACGTCGCTTTTCAAGGTTAAAAGCTGATTAGATTTTGGAATTGATCGGTAAAGCCGTTTAAAAGTTATTCCAAAAAAACCTGATTTGAATTTTTTTTATTTCTTATTTTTTTTTTAAATTTCTCAGAACCTACAGGTCCGAATTAGTTGAAATTTTCAGGAAATCTAAGTTTGATGGAACTCTTTAGAACGCCGTTTGGTAGGATCCAATCGGTTAAGCCGTTCAAAAGTTATAAGCGGGTCACATACTTACATAAACACACACATACATACAGACAGGGTGACACCCTCTCGGGAGTGGTCAGGGAAGATTCCTAGGACCTCAAAACGTCGAGATCTGATGAATACTCGATTTTCGAAAAACGGGGTGAAACCAATAACTTCCCGATTTTAAAAATTTTCAATTTTCTTTTAGCGGGAAGTTAAAATATTAGATGTGTGCAGTGAGGTAGCAATGCGGATAGCGTGCGGAGCACACATGTGTCTCTTCTAGTTGTACTTTTAATTTGAGTTGTTTTCACAAATAATGTGTAAATAATAATTTACGTTATTCTAATTAATAAAACATAATTATTTTGAAAAAAAAAGAAAGCAGATGTAGGATCGAGTGCCGACAGAAGTGAAATAATAATAAGTCATCATACAAATCGGTGGTTATATTGGTTTATCCGAAATTTGATCAACATAGTTTTAGGTTAGGCCTATACTGAACCAACACACGTTTCTGTAATGCTTTTACATTCGTTACCATAGCAACCACATTTAGACATTTAAAAATAATAAACAATCATTTTGCCCATTTCAGAATAGGTACATATTTTCAACCTGAAATTTCGATTGTATATGCTAACAAACCCTAAATTTGAAATAAAAGTAAATTCTTATGTTTAGGTTTGAGTTGCAACAGTTAAAAGTTTTTTTGCAATCTTAAAAACAATTTAAACAATGCACAGTATACACACATTAAACTTTCCACGCAGTCAATAATCTTTACTTATATACACATACACATCACTAATGTTACAATCTTACAATAATACAAATTATAGTCAAGACAGTCAAAAAAACTTTTGTTAATAACAATATTATACGATTTACAACTTCCATGAGGACTGAGCGCAACACGTCATACTTATAGCTACAGATATACTGCCATTACAGCATGTCGGTGACGCAAACTCATAAGATTTTACCCATCCAAAAAGCGTCCAACGCGCATTTCATACAGTCGGGTATATACAATGTATTTGCGTACACCGGGTGTTCGAAAAGTCTGGAAACGGTTTAACATTTCGTATATAAGGAAAATTTAAAGGTAGATGAGATTGAGGAACCTACTCTATGTAAAAAATACTATTTTATTAAGATTTCCAAAAATTTATCCGCCATCTTAGATCCGCCATTTTTAATGTAACTTTGTTTTTTAAAATGAAAAGGTGGTCATGTGATACATGATTTCGATGTAGATTTTCAAGAGAAATTTGCACATCCATATATTTAACAGATTAAAAATGGCGCCCAAAAAAACTACAAAATCGTGTTTTCCGATCTTGCCCCATTTTGCTGTACTATTTAAAAAAATATTAATTATTCTTTTTTTTTATTTAGAATTAAATAAACTTTCAAACAATATGCCACACAACGATATTTGGGAATATTTAAAAATTTGGAGTTTTTATTTTTATTCTTTCAAAATTGATTTCGGGTGGTTCAACCAAATATCGTTGGGTGGCATATCGTTTGAAAGCTTATTTAATTCTGAATCCAAAAGGAAGAATAATTAGTATGTTTAAAAAAAAAAATAGTACAGCAAAATGGGGCAAAATCGGAAAACACGATTTTGTTGTTTTTTGGCCGCCATTTTTATTAGGTTAAAGATATGAATGTGCAAATTTCACCGGTGGATTTCTCTTGAAATTCTACTTCGAAATGATGTATCACATGATCACCTTCCCATAAAAAAAAATCAAAGTTACATTCAAAATGGCGGAGCCAAGATGGCGGATAATTTTTTTTTTTAATTTTAATAAAATATTATTTTTATATAGAGTAGGTTCCTCAATCACATCTACCTTTAAATTTTCCTTATATACGGTACGAAATATTTAACCGTTTCCAGACTTTCCGAACACCCGGTATAAGCTTAGACGTTTATACTAAAGAAGGTCTAGCTTGAGATACGCAGTAGACTCGGAGTTGATGCGAATGGTGGGGGGTCAGAAAGGCTCAGTCTGTTGTCGCACTCTGAACATAATGCAGTACTTCGGTCTGGAAGCCCTTGTACGGGTTTCCAATAAATATATTGTCTGTGCGTGGTGTCCCTTCCCCTCCAGCGGACAGCGTCCCCACTTGTCTAAATTCTTCTCTCCCGCCGACGCATCTGAAAGCTCATGCTACATCTGACGAATTATACACAGGCCGCTACGCGAGCGTCAAGCTGGTGCCAACTGCTGGCTAAGTGCAACACTATTTAGCAAACATTTAGCGTAGATTATACTTTAGGGTTATGCTTACAACTTCAATAAATAATATATGTCTTGTGAAGTTGGTTTCTTTAATTATAAGTTATAGAACTGATGTAGGCTATATAATACGTTATAAGATTTGCTTCGAGGTTATAAAATGATTATAAATACAACCTTTTATCATCAATATATTCATCTTTATACATTATTTCTCAAAGGTGCTTCTTGTCGCTAAGCGATATCTCCCTTAATTCTTCATCAAATTTAATTATTCAAGCATCATTTTAAAGCTAAAGTTCCCCGCTATTGACAAAAAATACACAAACAGCTTAAAATTAATGTTACAGAAATTGATTATAAAAACTTTTATATTATACTTCATATGGTTCCTAAAGCGGCCTACACACGGTCAGTTTGGTGTGTCACTTCGGTGAGTTCATTTCTAACTGTCACTTCTAACTGAACGCAACAATCGCCTCCACACGTTCACTTTTGTTTGTCAGTTCGACCTGCCATCCACGAGTAAAAATCCGCCGTGAACGGATATGCGTTAAGGCCGTGTGTTTATTTACGTTTTATGATACATGTTTATTACGTTATTAACTGATAATAAATAAACTTTGTTTTGTTGTGATAATCATTTGAGGTTATTTTCCACAAACATTCTTCCCCTCTGAATAGTTCGATAAATTCAAGGAGAAAATCCTTGGTCCAAACGGCCATATTAAGTATTAGACCTAAGTAAAACAGACACAAAATTAATAAACACAAACAGTGTCTGGGAAAGCACTTTTTGCCACACGCAGACGACGACGCGACGACCGACACGTGCAAATTTCAGGCGTTATTGCCTATCCAACTGGCACCTGTGCGCGTGCGCAGATGACTGATGTGACCAACTGAAGTGACGCGACCACGCACATTCGGTGTCACACTGAAATGATGAATTTTCATCATTTCATCAGTTAAGTTTTTTCGTGTGAGCTCACATCAATTTTGCATACACACGGTCAGTTTGGTGTGTCAGTTTGGAGTGTTCACACCGAAGTGGCACACCAAACTGACCGTGTGTAGGTCGCTTAATGAAAGGCTCCATTTATTAAAAATCTGTTTAACTAACATCATGTGACAGCTGCTAGTTTAAATGTTTACGTTCCATTTGCAAATGTTATAAACTGTTATTTATAAAACTGTTATTTACGTAAATAAATAAACGTAATTAACTGAACTAAATCAACGTATAAAATCAGGTAAGTACTCCTAACTTGCGAAATATTCGCACGGGTCTGCTAGTTTATACAAATTTAAAGAAGATACCCATTCGTTTAACTTCGAAAACATTCGTACATGTTCGTATGACATAAACATATCCGATTATTATTTCTTTATTATAATATTAATAACTTCTAAATCATCTGATATTCAATATGAAATAAAAAGCAATTGAAGTTAATATTTTTATCTTTACTTTGATAATAATGTATATAAATACGAAATTAGGCCTACGAAATACAATAAATAAATAAATAAATACGAAATACAAATAGGCCTACATTTTTATAACCCTTATAATTGTACACATTTATCAGTTAAAAATTCCCTCAGCATAGTTTGGTAGGCCTAGATACAGTTTTTTGTTTTAAATAGTATTTAAATGAAATTGTTCTGGATAAGCACGCATTTCTTATGACCCGAACTTCCGTGCAAAATATCAGCTCTCTAGCTATTGTCATTCTAGATAAACTGTGATGGATGGATTGATTGATTGATTACTCGCCTTTATTTGGGCGTAGTCGAGGATAAAGCCCCTTCAACTATACCCAAAAACAAAATACATAATTGTTTAATATTTCTAAAAAAAGTATACAAAGACACATACAAATAAAATTATAAACAAATTAATATGACTTAGGCTGTAAATGGAAGGCTCATTATAGGCTATTTATGATTGTTCTGTATCGTGCGGGTCGTTTCCTCAATGGGGCGTGTTGTCAGTGATCCACGGGGACTTCAGCAAACCTCGGGGTTATAGCCGGTTATTTTATACCCCTAATTTAAATAACCACCCTGCTCACGTTTTGCCAGGCGATAATGTTCTGACACGAACTGCGAAGTCCAGGAGTGATGGGTAGAATTTCACTAAGTCAAAACTGTGTATGTATTTTATATTTTATATTTTTAAAGGGATTATTTAATGTATAAATGTAGTAAAAGACGACTGGATCCGCAACACGTAAAAATTAAACTAAACTAATTATGTTTGGCTGGCAGAACTGAATGGAAATGCCAAAGAAGAACCACAAAAAGCCGCCTAAGATTCGTATACACTCGTATAATTATATCATACCGATTATTATTATTACAGTAGCATAATACACACTGCGTACATACCAGCCAGGATTCCAAATTCATGCGGACACAGGAAACTTGAATATTACCTGAAAAAAGAAGAATTTTTTAGTCACAAAGATATAGTCGAAGTTTGACATCGTTCTAAAGTTATACATTAAAAATCTAATAAATATCATAAATAAACCTAAAAATATAATATTTCGTCTAATATACAGGGTGATTTAGAAATATGCGGCAATGTCTGGGAAGCTCATTCTATAGCTGAAAATAAGAAAACAATTTCATATAAACATAAGCCCGAAAACGCTTCGTTTATAAGATATCAGCCATTTTTTTTTTACAAAATAATTCGTATCTAGAGAAATGTTTGACTGATTGAGTTCAAACTTGGCACGTAGTTTAACCTAACAATGATATACCTCAAGAAATATAAGCGATTGTATCCAATCATGCATTTCAAAATGGCGGCTGTTTGAAAATTTCAAACCTAAATTCAGGGGTTTACTCGTAATTTTTCCAGTACCGGAACGCTGCCGGAACTGAACAAAAATACTCCACCGGAATTTTTTTTTAATTTTCACTTCTAAAACTCCTATTTTACGTATCTTTGCCGTGTTCAAGGGTGAGATATTATGCTTACTTTTATAAGAAAAGTACACATGTATATGTGACTATTTTTGTACTTGTATATAGCACACAGCAAATTTTAGAGACACGTACTATTTTAAGCAAAAACTTGGCAAAATGTCTCTTATTTAGTCAATAGAATTTATCAGAAATTTAAATCCTCTGTAAAAGACTGTAAACCTAAACAAATTTTATGTATTATAGCAAGACATGACTTTTCTTATGCAAGAACAATTAAATGCAAGCAAGCTTATCACGAGAACACAATACACAAATACAGACGTTAAATGGCCTTGTGGCCGGTGTTCAGGTACCTACATTTAAATATGTTCCTCTTTCTTTCGACCTTGTAATTTGTGACGACTTTTGTCAGTGTACAGTCATTGTTTGTATGTATTCCGTGTTGTGCTCTCATTTGGGATATTAATTTTTTAATTAGTTAATCGTGAAATGAAATGAGTTATTTGATAAGTATTAATTTAATCACTAAACGTGGTCCAAATTATATCATCTTTCGGTTTATTTTGACTACAATAATCTCATATGTTATAATTACAAAAGTTTTAAGCATCGCTGGTTTTTAAACTTTTCGGCCGCCTGGACTTTGAATCATCGGTCTCTTAAGCGGGTTTCACACCAAAGCCAAGTCGGGCAAAAATCGCTCGACCACTGATAACGCAGTATTTCAATGGGAGCTTTCAAATAGGACGCTGGGCTTGACCGAGCGATTTTGAGCAGTCCTGCCTCCCGCTACTGCAAGCGGTTTCTGCCAGCGTTTTCAGTCTAGCTGGTTGTCCCAGCCAGTGTCACTGCGTTGGAACTGCGACTGCCGAATGAGACTCGGCTTCAGTGCGAACGCATCGCAGATTTTACTCGGCTTGGCTTGGCATCGTTTCGCCCGGACCGGCTTGGCTTGGCTTTGATGTGAAAAGGCCTAATTCGTAGCCGTTCGCAGAGTTCACCGAACATCAAAGGAGTGCCGCGAGGCTGGCAAAAGGGTGTTTGGTCAGGGCTATAGAATACAAGGGCTGGTCCACTCCTTTGATGTTGACACTCGCCGACTGTCCCACCCTTCCTCTCGCTCCCCTCCTATGTGACGTCACTCTGGTACAATGACAAGCCGCTCAAGCCCGGTTCGCCTTAGCTCTCACTTATTATTTGATATAACGTTGCAGACGATAATTGTTTAAAACATTATGCAATACACTCAATCACCTAAATTATATGTTTACCAAGTTTAGTGAATATTAAGTAATTATTTTGTTCAGTACAAGTGTTTAAAGAAGGTATATAATTCCGCGAGATTTTCGCCTTTTGACGCATATTTAAAGCTAATTTTCTCGAAAAGGCATTCCATGAATTTCTTTAAAAAAAATATACAATACACACAATCACCTAAATTATATGTTTAGCAAGGTATCTATTTATTTAATGTTACGTTGCAGACGAGATTACTGTATGAAATGTTACCAAGATTATCAAGCAATATTGTCTGCAGCGTTACTTGAATATTCCAAGAAACACCTTTACTAACAAAATACATTAAAACAAACATTTTCAGGACGATGAGATATAAATAAATAAATATATAATATATAAATAATAATAAGATTTAAACTTAGAGTACCGGTAATTGTTGATAACTCAAAATTTTAAAACAACAAATTTTAAGTAAGAGTTGCAAGCGAGATTACTTTATGTTAAAAAGTTACCAAGGGCCTCAAGTAATTTCTTCTACAGCTTTAAGTTAAAATGTTTAAACAAATCTTTACTAGCAAAAAGCGCTTAAAATTGTCAAAACAATTAGATGTAAATAAATATATAATATACAAATAATTATAATCAAATTTAAACCTAGAGTAATAGAGTTATTGATGACAAAAGTAAAAAATAAAACATAATTTTAAGTTAAACTTCTAGACTAAATTAAATTGCACAGTGTAAATTTAAATAGTTCAATTGTTTAAATTCAACTATTAAATTAACTATTCCCCATAGTGAAGCATGAGTACTCAGCTAGTAAAAATATATTTACAACAAAGTTCAGTCCACTTGCTAAACCTAGTCGTGGAGTAAAACCTCCTTCTTTGAGTCGGATACAATTATTAGCCTAATTCATATTATTTAGCGGTTCAACTGTTCGAAGTCAAACCTATTTCAAAATTTTAGTATAAAATCAACTCAGTTTATAATATCCCAAACTGTTGGTAACATATATAAAATGTTGTATGGCAAGTATCAGTGAGACGTTTGTGCATAATTAAATAAAATCAGTTTTTAGCATCGAATCGTAAAATGTACGGTAAAACAGCAAAATAATACACAGTGTTTGTCCTAAACTACTCTTTAACAACACAAATATCTCAATCTTAGCAGTGAACGTGTTACCCCCCCCCTCCTAGAAAATATATGGGTGCCCATGCTGTCTGTAGTCGACATAAAAACACCAAAGCCATGCCATTATCTATACTAATACGATATGTAGCGGGTAATCTCTGGAACTACTGAACCGATTGAAAAAATAGTTTTACTAATAAAAAGCTACATTATCCCTGAGTAACATAGGCTATAATTTACTTTGATAAAAACATTTTAAGTTTCAATATTTGTAAATTTAGTCGCAAAAAATTCTTAGGTTAGGCCTAGAGCGATAAACCCACAGTACATTTATTACCATAGCAACCAATTGAATTTAAATAACAGATAAAACAGATGTTTGCTCTAATATTTCCATTAACTGCTAATTTCAAACTTTGAAGCAATTATTTTTCTAACTTTTAGGCTAGGTTTTTATTAAAGTGCATACCTGAGCCTTGCTGATTCTTTTAACGTTTATTATAACTGCTGTTATAAAATATGCGAAACAATTTGATTTGAACATTTAACATTATTTACCATCTTAGCTTTTGGGGTTATTATTAATCCTACACCTTTATTATAAATAAAACGTAACGTGATTATGTGTACAGAAGGTTCCAACGGGGTTGGCGTGCGGAGCACGCTGGGGTTTCTCCTAGTCTGTAATAAGCAAACAGGAAAATAAAACAAAAGTATGAAAATGTAAAAATTGCATTTGGCTTGTATATCAAAGTAAATTATGATATTTGACTAAAGAAAGATTTTATTTAACAAAAAACTGTACTTTACCCACCACTTTCTGTAAGAACTTGAACAAAAACTTTGCTGGCTTACTCATTAACGTAAACCTTAAAAAGTGCAAATCCCACAGGTGGTAATGGTAAAGTAGCCCTAATAGTTGAAATATCGAGGAGGGTAAAATAAATATATATTTACGACAAAGTCCAGTCCACTTGTTAAAACTAGTCGTGGAGTAAACTGGAAGTCTTCGAAGTTGGATACAACTACTGTATTAATTAATATTATTTTGCGGTTCGACTCTATTCAGTCAAACCTACCCAAAATTTTCTGTTATAAAAACATACAAATGTAAATACATCATACCCCAAACAGTTGTTACTTTTCTAAAACCTTGTATGGCAAGCGTCAGTGAGAAGTTTGTCCAGCGCGGTCGCCGCGGCACTATACTAAAGAGCCAGGGCTTAAATCAGTGAATTTGCATGTTCTTAGATTATACATCGTAACATTTGTACTTATCAACCGATCTTAATGGGGTTTCTTCTGTTTTTTGCCAATTAAATCTACTTAATAGTCATTTAAAAGTCATACATTTTTTTATCCTTGCTTATATTTTTAATCGTATAAAATCTTTTAATTTTGTTTTTCTTTGAACTGTAAAAGTGGGATTAAAAAACATATTTTACACTTGGGCAAGGCCGTAGCCAGGAGTGGGGGGTGGGTTAGGGGGACAACCCCTCCACCCCGAAATCCCGACATTTAGTAGTAAAAATTAATACTAGATTTAAAAAATGCAAATTAAATTATAAAATAGACAACACAACAAAGGATCCAGCAACATATTTTACATCATTGTGCATTGCATGCATACTTATATTTAGATTTGTTTAAAAATGTGTACAGTAAACTTCCTTCAAAATGTGTACAGTAAACTTCCTTCACAAGCAGGTGCTAAATTGACGAATAAGCTCCCCCAAAGTATTAAAAGTTTACAAAATTATACATCCTTTAAAAACAGCCTTAAGCTGGATTTACACATGTAGTACTGTGCGCATACCGTCCGCGTACTGTACCGCTACCGTGTCGTGACTGTTTTAAATAAAAAATGGTCTAACCCATTTGAATTATATAGACAGACTGTTTTCAATTTACACATGTAGGACTGTGCGCGTACCGTGCTCAGACTGTACTCCCTTCGACTGCTTCCAAAACGATTCTTCAAGGTCATGACAGATGACAGTCCGACACGGTCGGCGCACAGTACCCCACAGTCTAGACCGGTCTAGAGCGGTCTAGACCGACCGAGACTGCTGTAAACTGCCATAGACTGCCGTAGACCGTTCTAAGCAGATTAGAGATGGGGGTGGGGATATCCGGCTACCGGCTACAAATCAACATTTCATTTAATGTTTGTCCTTTCGTTGGTGAACATTACTTAATTTTAAAATTACGATTAATTTTTGAAATTGATCAATTTGAATGATTAGTTAAATTTTATTGGTTTAGTTTACTTTATTATTTATTACTTTAATTACTTTATACATTTAATTTTGTGTGTTATTTGTTTGTTTATTATTCTATTTATTTTAATTTTTAATATTTTGTGATAAATTTTAAAATGAATGAAGAGAAATTAATTTTACTTGTTAGTGAACATCGCGCTATTGTTTAAGTCATAGAGACTATGACAATAACCTTATAAAAGACAATTTATGGGCACAGATCGGCAGTGAATTGGGTACTTCACTTAATGACTGCAAAAATAAATGGAACTTGCTAAGAGCCTATTATAGACGTGCTATAAACAGACGGAAAACAAAAACGGGACAAGCAGCCAAAAAAATAAAAAAAAATTTGTATTTAATTTTAATAAATCAGAAAATCTCAATGTTAAGCCTAGTCTCTCTTCTGGTGAAATGCATCGCCGCCATTTGGTGTTTTGTTTTGTAAGCTCAGGTCTTAATAATTCCATTAAAAATTCAAACATATGGGAACTCATTCGAAAATAGTTTATGAACTTAATTGAATCTTCTTTTAATTTATTAAATATTGTATGGAACTCTCCCTCCTCTTCTCTAGCTCTATATAAATTATGCACCCAAAAGGTTTTTTTTTCTTTTTTTTTCTTCCTTTCTTCTTCTTGTAAGAGCTCATATAAGCAGCAGGCAACAATTACGTTCTCTTCGTCTTGATCCATGATAGACACTATACGTTTCTCGTCAAGGAACGAAAAAGTACTACGGTCGACAACAGTTCGGTATGAGCACAGTACCATATGTGTAAATCGAGACGGTCGATGACGGTCGAAGACAGTCGCGACACAGTAGCGGTACAGTACGAGCACAGTACTACATGTGTAAATCCAGCTTTTAGACAACTGTTGTTGTCCGGATCTTTTTACTCTGTGGAGGAGTTTTTGCATTGACTCTCTGTTTTGTGGTCGGGTGTGATTGCGAGTGGGATTTCCTGCTTAGTCATTTATATAATTTGTTTACTGTGTTTGTATATTTGTTTTTGAATATATTGTAAAATTTAATTTATTAACTTTATATAATATCTTGATTGTTTTAAATATGTTATTTTTATGTGGTTGTAATTTTATTTACTGTTAAAACTAAAAAAATGACTTGGCCATACAAATTGTAACTTATGTCAACGGCTGTAATAAATGAAATGAAATGCTTGATTAAACTACAACGTACAATACACATGGATGCAGTAACCTTACTCTCTTGTGAGCTTAATCTGATCTATTAAATAAGAAAACTATGAAAATTCAACAAAAATACTTAACTTTAACAAAACAAAATCATTCATCATCCTTACATCCTATAATATTATACATGGGTAAATATATCAACATTTAAAAAATATGGAAATTGTTTTTTAACATGATCACTGCTACGCAAATTTCGTATTTTCAATGCTAGGAGCTGACCTTTTATTTTTTACATTTATATAGCCTAAATGAGTAGAAATTACTTTATTTTTTATTTTTGAACCTTTCTACGTAATAATAACGTATCTTAATAAATTTAAGATTTTTGAATTCCCCTTTACCCCCCTCCCCCCATTGTGGGGTAAGGGGAAAAATGGTCGGTAAAACCAAAATTCATCTCCCTTTGTCATATAAAGATACCCCGAAGCTCTTTTATTTATTTCTACTTGTTCCAAAGTTTAGGAGCGGGGGGGCTTTATGGACACCCGGTGTAGGAGAGAAAACACTTTTTCACTTTGATTATTTGTATCTAAATTGTAAAATAATGTTCGTAGAAAATGTTTTTAGATAAAATGTACTCACAGACGTGCAATTTACCTCAAACTGGCAAAAATCATCGCTTTTGCGCTTACTGTAGCATAGCTGATCATCTGATCATGTAAAGTAAGCCTAAATAGGACACATAGATTGATCCGCATAGTAAAAACTAATTGAAAATACAGTCATGCAATAATAATACACTTTCGTGAAATAAAAGTGAGAGAAAATTATTACAATTATGTAACATTGTGACAAGGCCTAGGGAAGGAAAATTTCTATAAATCAGTTTTATTAAAAACAAAATTTTATTTCAGCAGTAATTATTATGTCACGTGCATATCTGCATAAAAGCTACTCACTATGTGTAAGTATTTATAACTTTTATGTATTTTATTTTATAAGTTTTACACATGTTTTATTAAACTGCAGTATGACATTAAAGTTTTGGCGGTTTATTGTAATAAATACATTTATTTTCAATAATATGGCACATTTTGTTCAATTTCGTATTTAGTTTTCAGAAATGTTTCAGAGAATCAAATTAAAAGTATGTTAACATTAGTACACTACAACGGTTTATTACCTACGAATTAGTTATAGTTTTATTGTAACCCTGTCTTCTTCTTACATCTTTAACTAATTGTTTACAGTCTACTTATTGCTTTGTGTAGTGTCAATACTAAAACTAAAGAAGAGCGCATCATAAAAATGTTACAGCTTTGCTAAGAAATTGAAATTATTGTAGCAGAGAATACTTATGAGAAGCGGTGGGAATGGAACAGGCGTTACCACCGTGACGTCATCACAGTGGCAATGTCGGGAACGCTTTCCTTGGCGGACTGGTCTAGCCCTTGTATTCTATAGCCCTGGTGTTTGGTACTGCGTGGACAATGTGGGAGACTTTACTGTAGTTGGCTCGCATAGTCGCAACGCACTGTAGTGTGGAAATATCTTGAGGGTTTTCGATTGACGGATGTAAAATCCTGAACCGAGTGTTAAATGAGTGTGATTGATTGAGTGAATGGTAAAGTGAAACGTTAAAACAAATCGTACAAAAATGTAATAAAAAACAGTCCGGTGTGTTCCGGTACCAGTAAACCCCTGCCTAAATTACTCAAAAACCGTACATTTTAACGAAAAATGTCAAGATACCTTTTTTGTAGCCCTTTTGATTCGCTATTGGACGGTGTAACTGACAAAACAATCGAATGAAGGATAATAGTTAAGTTGTGTGTAATAATTTGATTGTTCGACCCGGCATCCTATTACCAACACAGTAAATGCAACAAATATTGTATGTGCATGTTCTGTTATTACCTTTAACTTATCTTTAGTTAAGTGTTTTTGTACATATTCCGGGGATTTCCGAGTTATTTATTCCTTCGTCAAAATTAAGTTCACTGTTTGCTTAAAATTACCATAAAAAAGTTACGTTCTCTTCCCCAATTTTGTTTACTGCATTTCAAAGCTTGGTCGAATTTATTTTCTATTGCTTTTGCATATACGTACGCTTTTCTATTCAAGATCTTCTAGAACGTGAAACAAAATGACGAAAAAGTCATCATATAACATAACTCAAGAATGTCGGAGTAAGAATTTAGATGGAAAAAATCTATTTTTGTAGAAAAAGCTTATAGAATTGGTAAAATGTCAAGATGGTGAACTTGGTAGATTAAAACATACTTTAAGTCATTTTAAGTCCGAATAAAAGCAAAAATCAGATTTGAATGACTAATTTTGTATTATAAAAATGTGTTTTTTCTCTTTACTTGATTACACTTTTAAAAATACCTTATATTGTTTATTTATGCATTTCCTTATGATAAATTACGTAAAATAATTTTGGACGCCTTTACGCACCTTTGTACGTACTTTAATATAGCCTCAGAACTAAAAATACATTGTTCAATCTCAGCCGTGATATAAATGCAGAAACCTTTTACTGACGCAATCTATACATCTCAATAAATATTTAAACACTGAAGTATATACTTTTATGGAAAGGAATTTGAAACGATCAATTTTGAAAAGGTTTGGCCTTTATTAGCAGAAACTCAAAACATATATTAACTACTTTATTTATACTGCATATGCACCTCCGTGCTGCGACTTATTGTCAGTAATTTTCAAGTGACCTGGAAGATGTTGCTCCTATTAAGTTGTAGTTAAATGACGAGGATTGTCCTATTGTGGATTACCACCAATGAGAAGTCGATAAGCCCTTTTTAATTATAAAAGTGACGATTGAAAATGCACTTAAATTTATTCTATGCGCAGAGGATTTGTAAACATAATTCGAAACAGAATATTGCGAGTGCTAATACACCAGAAGGTAACGCAAACACTTTTTCATTTGATAATATAGTCAATTCGTTTCCGCGTGGCACCTAAGAGGTTATGAGACTTTTGTGCACACACAAGCACACAAATGCAGTTGCCCTCTTCTGTCTCACATAACAAACCCATACTCGCGGAAAGTACTTCATTGAATTTTTAGAATTTATTTCAAACGAACTCATAAAAACGTTAGCTATAAAACTAGACAAAGGGTTTTCCATCGAGGTACCTTCATTTTGAACATAAAACTTGTTATTAAACTGGAAGCTATTTTGACACATGCACAAATTTATAAATTCATTAAGTGCTTACTTTTAATTTATAAATTCCAAGACTTACTCTTGGATTAAATTAATTAAAGTCCTAGTATTGAAATTGATTGGGGTTTAACTGTTCAAAAACACGTCTGATTAGTCATGGCCGATCATTTTCCTTTCTTACTCTTGGATTAAAAAAATTTAATTTCTAGTATAGAAGTTGTTTGGGATTTAACTGTTCAAAAACACGTCTGATTAGTCATGGCCGAACATTCTTTTCTTACTCTTGGATTAATGTTTTGGAAAAAATTTTATTCTTGATTTTCTCTTCATTTTTACCCATAGAACCATTTCCCGAATTTTGGCTGTTTACTTATGGGACACCCTGTAGATCGTTTACAAGAATAAGTTCTTAGTACTATTTGAAATAGTATTCCTTCTCATTTCGAAGGAATAAGTTTTTAAAATATTTGTTTTAAATGCCGCGGCCCCAAGTATTCGTTAATACACTTAACTAGCTGCTCCACGTGCGAGAAAGCAAAATACTAACGAATAAAATTTTAAAAACTACAAAATCGATAACGAATGTAAGAAATATTCGGATATAAGAGTAGTTAGGCTCAGGCTGAGCCACGTGTATAGAGTGCGTGTGCCGTGCTTAAACCACGATAAAGTGGGTCATCGCACCAACGCCATTTAATTGTTAACCGCGGATTAATCGCCAATTCCAGTTCCTGCGATCCCGATTGGTCATACCTACATGCAACTTACCCGTCCGTTAAGTATTGCGCACAGTAACACGGATACGATTCAAAATTTAAATTTCCTTCTTTTCCGCGGCACAAAATTAGTTCTAAACTCGACCTACAGGTGCACCGGTTTTTAAAAACGATTTCGAATCAAATAGTGTTTCAATCGTGTAACAGTTTTCCTGTAATCGTTGGGTATATTGGAAATTCGGGATTTTTACACGAGTGCCATGTGTTGTTAAAACATGGGAAATATTGAGCTGACCTTAATAAAAGAGCTTATAACCTCAATAGATCACTTATCTATCCCACCGACAGCAAGTATGAAAAGCATCAAAGATCTTATTCGGTTTGAAAAAGCTCTTGGTTGTTGGTTTTGCGATAATTTTGTTTAGTTTTGGGAGATCTTTAGGTGTTTCGGGATATATTCGTCAGTGTGTGTGAGTGTAACTTGTAAGTCGGTTGTTAGTTTTTCGGTTTTCTTCTTTTTCTGTAAAGTGTAATTTAAGAATACATGTAGTTATAATTTTGTCTTTTGTATGTAGGCTTACATAACCGATGTATTCAATGTTAACAAGTTCACTGCTAAGGACACTGAACACTATGAGAAGCGGCCAACGCACAGTACATTGCGTACTTCGCACGCCAACCCCCTTATTGGGAGTATTTTCAACACACAGTGCATTGCGTGCTTCGCACGCCAACCCCCGTATTGGGGATATTTTCAATACACAGTGCATTGCGTGCTTCGCACGCCAACCCCCCGTGTTGGGAGTATTTTCAATACACAATACATAGCGTGCTTCGCACGCCAACCCCCGTATTGGGGGAATATCCAATACACAGAGCATTGCGTGCTTCGCACGCCAATTTTAAGCCTATGTGTTATGGACGCACATGTGCGTCCGCTTTAAAATATTAGTGATTATTACGTAGAAAGGTTCAAAAATAAAAAATAAAGTAATTTCTACTCATTTAGGCTATAAATATAAAAAATAAAAGGTCAGCTCCTAGCATAGGAAATACGAAAACAATTTTGAGGTCCAGTGTTAACAAGTAATATATGTGTTTTGAGTATATTTCAGTCATTTCTCGATTAATGCGCAGATCTACGAGGCTGAGACAAGCATAGAATCAGGTACAAAACTCGGAGTAGCTAGAACATTATATTCAGGTTGTTCCCGAACTCTCTGGTCCCCTTTTGTGGATTTGTTCCTGGGATCGAGACAAACATATTTCTCAATATAAACAAGGGTCTGGGGTGCTTATTTCTTCGCCCGTCTGTATGTGTGTTTTTTTACAAAATATTTGATATCTAGAGAACTGTTTGACCGATTGAGTTCAAACTTGACACGAAGTTATATATTGACCTAACAATTATATATTTTCAGTAAAATAGTCAATTATATAAAATCATGCGTTTCAAAATGGCGATTGTTTGAAAATTTCAAAAACTAAATTACCCCTAAACAGTACATTTTAACAAAAAATATCCGGACACCTTTTTTGTAGCCCTTTTAATTTCCTATCAGATGATGTAACTGTCAAGGCAATTGGATGAAGGTAATAATAATAACAGCATACGTAATCACAATGATGTTGTGTTTACTGTGTTGGTATAGAATGCCGGGTTGAACAAACCAATTACAGTAGAGCGTCGATAATCCGAACGACAATAATCCGAAACGTCAAAAATCAGAACGCATTCCGAGGCAGCCACTGCAAAAATTGTGTTTTCGTTTTCGCAAATTCCAATTATTGCGTCGTTAAAAATTTCACAAAAATCTTCATCACAGTTTGACATTATTATCTCTTTTTAAACACTTCTTAATACCTGCTCTCACACGCCCTCACAACAGACTGGCTGTCAGTATTTTCACTGTCATGCTAATAAGCTACTTTAGCGCTAGCAGTAAACATACAGAAAGTTCATTCATTTCTCTTTGTGTAATAACAGTGTGTCGTACATACAGTATTTTTTAAAATTTTTGAGTTAACTATAATGTACAAGTGAACCTTTAATTATGTACTGTAATTGAGAGTTACATGACTGTGTAATCATGTTGGCCCTACGTGTATGTGCAGGTTCTTCTAAATCATAATATGTAGGTCTAAGTAGTCTTACATAGGCCTACTGTATTGTAATTACATTACTGCTTATACTGTTTAACCACTTTAATCGATTAAAGAGCATTATTTTATATTTTAGCCTAAATGGCATTTTCTTGTTTATTTTCAAAAATCCGAACAAATTGATAATCCGAACCCCCTCGGTCCCAATTAGTTCGGATTTTTGACGCTCTACTGTATTACACATAACCTAACTATTATCCTTCATCCGATTGTTTTGAAAGTTACGCCCTCCGATAGGG
Source organism: Philaenus spumarius (assembly GCA_018207615.1). Classification (NCBI taxonomy): domain Eukaryota; kingdom Metazoa; phylum Arthropoda; class Insecta; order Hemiptera; family Aphrophoridae; genus Philaenus; species Philaenus spumarius. The sequence goes on from JAGFPH010000315.1 coordinate 467,390, forward strand.
AATTAGAAGGGCTACAGAAAAGGTATCTTGACATTTTTTGTTAAAATGTGTGGTTTTTGGGTAATTTAGGTTTGAAACTATCAAACAGTCGTTATTTTGAAACGCATGATTGGATACAATAGTTTATTTTACTTGAAATATACCATTGTTCGGTATAGCTTCATTTCAACTCAACCGGTCAAACCGTTCTCTAGATATCAAATGTTTTGTAAAAAACACATACAGACAGACTGACTAAAAAGTAAGCACCGTAGACCCATGTTTATATTGTGAAATGTATTTGCCTCGATCCCAGGAACAAATCCACAAAAGGGAATCCGGACAGTTCTTTGGAAGTTATCCGTTTGAATGAATTTCTTCAATAATTACGGAAAACAACTTCAGCCAGAATTTTAGAATTTTCTCAGTTATTCTTAACTGAATGATAAAAAGTGATAGCTCG
>JAGFPH010000315.1:519186-529523 GCA_018207615.1 Philaenus spumarius
CACATTAGAATTTATTGGGAAAATTTAATGCGAATCAACAACACATTTGAATTTATTGGGAAAATTTAATGAGAATCAACACATTGAATTTATTGGAAAAATTCAATGAGAATCAACAACACATTAGAATTTATTAGGAAAATTTAATGTGAATCAACAACACATTCGAATTTATTGGGAAAATTTATTGAGAATCAACACATTGAATTTATTGGGAAAATTTAATGAGAATCAACAACACATTTGAATTTATTGGGAAAATTTAATGATAATCAACAACTCACTTGAATTTATTGGAAAAATTTAATGAGAATCAACAACACATTTGAATTTATTGGGAAAATTTAATGAGAATCAACACACATATTTGAATTTATTGGGAAAATTTAATGATAATTAACCACAACCACACATTTGAATTTGTTGCGAAAATTTAATGATAACCAAACACACATTTGAATTTATTGGGAAACATTTATGAGAATCAACCACACATTTGAATTTATTGGGAAAATTTGTACCTACTTTCCATATTTTTAATTAAAACTCGCTGGTAGGCTTTGCGCGCATATGTGATTCAATAATTAAAAGGACTATCGGGTAAATGTTGTGCCTTACCATTTCAAACAATTAAAAAAACGATTTTAGATCGGAGTTCCATGGCCAAAAAACGAACCTGAGTTTCGCCCAAATCGATCTATGTATCCCTTTTAGGCCTACGTAAATTATTAGCTGTGCACCAATAAACGCTACAAATACCGTTTTCCGCCAGTTTGTTACTCATAACTCCCGAACGAACATTACAAATCAGATTTTAAGGTGTATTTAACATCTATGAGTACATTTCACATTATTGCATACTGTTTTGATATATATTTAACGGTTGAACCAGCGTATACAGTAAGTTAAAACACAGACGATCTTGTCAAAGTGTTAAGCTTTTAATGTAAATCAGTTGTTTTATTTATAACGGTCGCTTGTCAAGTCCGTTCGCAAAACCTCTAATTTTGTTCATAATTTTTACATTTTTCAAATAGGAACCCTAAATATTTCCGGGATAAAAATTTACCTAGATTGATCTCTGAAAATTAATCTACGTGCAAAAAAAGTTTCAGCAAAAAAGGTTCGGCCATTCCGGAGATTAGCCCGGACAAACAGACAGACACAAAATAAAAAAATGCACGTTTAGGTTTTGGTAAAGTGTGAATAACCATATGACCTTAGAAAAAAGCATTTATTTCGAAATCTCAATCAATTTTATTTGTATGTATACATTAATTTTAAACAAGACGTGTTTGTAGATGTTTATTTTTTATTATATTGTCTCGATTTGGGGGCGACATTACTTTTTATTTAATAATATAAATGTATTGATTCAAAAGCGGGACATGTTTAATTTATTAATATGTTATTAGAGTCTAGTACCTTCAAAGGTTAAAAACACCCTTATAGGATCATTCGTTTATCTGTCTCTCCCAGTGAAATGTTTCAGAAACAAATAAAAGTACTACAATTAATTTTGACATAGTAATAAAGCATGTTAACCCTCATATATTCAAATAATAAAAAAACAAAAATATTTACATGATGTAATTTACTCCCCCTACACTTGTTATTGAGTATATGACGTGTTGATGCGAATTTTTCATTAATACTACTTTGGTAAAACTTCCGGTACAGAACCCGAGGCGTGCGAATGAGTCTGTAATTCCAATGGCGGTTTTCATTTAATAATGTTTCATATTTTAAAAGCAAAAACAAGTTTTATTCCTTAATTTCAAGAAACAGTTCTGTAAATTAAAAAAAATTATATACACGGTGTAACAAAATTCTGTACCCAAACTTAAGGGTATCAATCCTTGGACCAAAATAAGAAAAAAAGTACATATAAACAAATCCCCGAAAACGCTTAGTTTTCCAGATAACCGCCATTTTGTTTTTTGTACAAAACAATTCATATCTAGAGAACGGTTAGACTGATTGAGTTCAAACTTGGCATGAAGTTCAACCTAACAATGGTATATCTCACGAAATATAAGCGATCAAATCCAATAATGCGTTTCAAAATTGCGGCTGTTTGAAAATTTCAAACCTAAAGTACTCAAAAACCGTACATTTTAACAAAAAATTCCAACCAACCTTTTTTGTAGCCCTTTTGATTCCCTATCGGATGATGTAACTCCTAAAACAATTGGATGAAGGATAATAGCTAAGTTATGTGTAGTAATTTTTTGTTCAACCCGGTATCCTATACCAAGACAGAAAAATACTACAATAATGTATGTACATTTGCTGTCAAAATCTTTAACTTAGCTACTATCCTTCATCCGATTGTTTTGACAGTTACACCATCTAATAGAGAATCAAAAGTACTACATAAAAGGTGTGTACATTTTTTGTTAAAATGTACGGTTTTTGAGTAATTTAGGTTTGAAATTTTCAAACAGCTGCCATTTTAAAACGCATGATTGAATTTAATCGCTTATTTTTCTTGAGATATATCATTGTTAGGATAAACTTCATGCCAAGTTTGAATTCAATTAGTCAAACCATTCTCTAGATATGAATTATTTTGTGGAAAAAACAAAATGGCGGATATCTGTAAACTAAGCGTTTTCGGGCCTATGTTTATATGAACTTTTTTTCTTATTTTGGTCCGAAGAACAATATCCTGAAGTTTGGGGTACTGAGTTTTGTTGCATCATGTATATATAAAATAATATATAATATAATAATAGTAATATATTATTTTATTGTAGTGTGTAGAGAGTAATTTGTCAGAATAGCAAACCTCTGATGATCCTCGGATCAAGTTTTTTTTAATGGTCCCTCTTAATTTGTGATACCTCAAATTTAAAAACCTGAAATTTCTTCAATTAGAAAATAAAAATCGGCCCTTCCATTACAGGGTACATATAAAGTGTGTTTTTGCAACCATTTAAAACAAATTTAAAATCAGTATTTGGAATGGAGGATAGAATGGAGTGTTTTGCAAATCTTTTTCAATCTTTTATATAATTAAAGGTGGTAAGTTTTAAAAATCACTCTTTATTGTCCTACAATTTTAAAATTATAAAAACTAAACCTGCAAAACAGGTCATATTTTGATAATAAAATACAAATAAACACAATATTATAAAATAAACTCAATACAGTACTAAGTTACTTAGAAAAAACAATACACCTGTAGATATTTCTGTTGTCTCTAAAAATAACTAAAAGGCAGATTTATCAGATTTACATTTGTCCATACAGTATCGCATTTCATATTTTGAAGTTTGAAATGTTTTAGCAAGCACACGATAGGACGGGTGACTATATAAACTAAACGAAAATTAGAATATTCTTAATGTTGTGTTCAGAAATTTAGAATTGGGTTAGTGTTTCGCTTTTTGATTTAGGAAGGGAAATGTCCGACCTCTCATTTCTCAAATCTCCTAACCTTGGAAATAAAAAAAAAAAACAGTTTAGTAAAATTTAAAGTGTGTTCCAAAAGTTAACAAAATTTGTAAACATATTATATTTACAAAACATTTGACTAAAACAATAATTGTTAATATATATGTAAATGTGCGTTTGTTCAAAATCTTAAATCTCCTAAACTTCTTCACCGATTGATTTGAAATTTTGACACAAAGTTTCATTTGAATACACTCCTGTTTTTATATACTTTTTTTAAAAACAACGCCATTGTTAGACGTAAAAACAACACAAACTATACTAAATATTTTACGTCAATAGGAGCGCCATACTAAATAATAAACACAAAATGTTTACTGTTATTTTTATGTTTACTGTTGATACAGTAATCAGCCGTTTGCTCTAATATTTCCATTAACAGCTGATTTCAAACTTCGAAGCAATTGTTTGTATTTCTAACTTTTAGGTTAGGTTTTTATTAAAGTGTAGACCTGGGCTTTGCTTGGTTCTTTTAACCTTTATTATAAATGCTGTTATAAAATATACGAAATAATTTGATTTGGACATTTATTACTATCTTAGCTTTGGGGTTATTATTAATCCTACAGCTTTATTATAAAGAAAACATAACATAACTATGTGCGTAGATGGTTCTAACGGTATTGGCGTGCGAAACACGCAGGGTCATCCCCTAGTTTTTGCACACACGAATTCGATTTAATTGTATTGCATCGACATACCAGAATATGTAACAATAATAATGTAGTAATGGGTTTTGGACAGCTGAGAAAAATGGGTTGAACACTATGTACCCTATGTGTCACCCTGTAGGTGGCGCTCGAGGTTAAGGGTTTTGAAATGAAATATTAAACGTAACTAAAAATAATAATAGATTCAATACTAATCATATATTGGTGGATACATATAAACGAAACAAATATGAGAACACAAACAAAATATTGTAAATATAGTCTGTTGTTTATCAACCACTTTTATTGTGTGCATTACGTCTTGTGAGTTTAGCCTACAATATGAAATAGTTTCGGGGAAAACATTTTAAATATACGCGGGAAAGTATTGAGATTTAATTCGTGTGTAAATAACACATGTTTTATACGATACGTTCGAAGATGTTATTAAATAGAAGGAACTACTCACAAGAAATAAAACAAAACTGCTCTGGTTGATAAAATGAATGGTAATTCACTAACAAAACGCCTTACTCAATTCGTTTATATAAGAAAAAACGATGTTCAAAAGAGTGGTTCTTTAAATAACAACTTGGCTGTAACTAGCTCTAGTTGTACGACGAACTCCCGTCTTGAATGCAACGTCATAATCAAATTATGAAATTTAGTTATAAATATAAACAGAAAAAATGTAAAACCAATGTTTTGAAATAATAACACTTTCATAATACTATTTTATAATGTATAAACAAAAACTAATAAAAGCACAAGTGAAAATTAGACTACAACGTGCCGTGTTAGTTGGAAACTAGATTGACTGGTTAGAAATGGATTAACAGCGCCGAACAGAGCTCAGTTGAAATTATCTTCTGTTGGCTGTATCGTATTTCCCACTTCCCTGCAACGTTTATAACAAATTTCAAAACTCATCGGCATACAAAACGTTTGCTTTAGTCCGCCCGGACACGTACTTCGAGTGAGATTGGAGTGATTTTAATACACAAATTAATTAAAGTTATTTTTTATGATAATGTTATGAATTTCAAACGACATAAACTAAAAGTGTTCTTACCAGGGCCGGGTTGAAGTGTGGCCCTGATGCCATTGTCGACTAAGGTCCCAATACATTAATTTCAGTTTTAAAAAAAAATTCATTTTGTATTTTTTTAGAGATATTTACGTAAAAAGGTGAAAAGAATTGACTTAAACATATTACCAAGTCAGGTATTAGAACCCAGTATCCGTCGTTTTGCGCACCGACGCCGACGGTCTACGAATCGAGCTATCCAGGCCATCGCTTATGAAAGTGCATAAAAAGAACTGTTTTAAAGTAAATTATAATTTTAATTGACTAATGGCGTCAGAAGATTTAATGGTATGTGTGAATTTATCCAAACACTCGCTGTACCCGCAAGTTTGTCCACGTCCGAAAATACCAAATCAAAACTATCCTCATATAGCATAGGAGAAAAACAATGTCAAATATGAAAGTTGTAGAGAATCAAATTAACGTGTTCGTCTATGATTTGTCCTGAACCCTACCGTTGGAAAACGACAGCTGTTCAAACCAACACGTTTAAGAAAAACGCACACTGTTTGTATTACATAACACCTAAACTAAGCGACCTACGGAATCGGCTCAGTGGCCATTTGAAACAACTAGGCGAGCTGAATCCAATGAGTACTGCAAATTGAATACTTGTCTAAAGTTATAGGCAGAAACGTGCCCAAAAGAGGGCGAAATAGTCGTCTTTGGTCGCTAATGACGTCTTTTGAACGAATGGACTTTTCGAATGTGGATTTCTCTTGAACCTTCCCGAAAAAAATGCTGCGCCTAATGGCTGAAACCCCAGCTTTATAAGTTCGACAGTTCTCAACAAATGCCGTTACAAACATACGGACAGACAGACACGATTTGTTTATATGTATAGATTGAAGGGTATCCGCACATGAATTCATAGCGCATGGCCGTTTTGAACGGTACGTTTTCATTTTCAGGGAGTGATTAAATCGACAAACAGTTTCTTCATACCAGGGGACGGCGCGGCGGCGCGGCGATGACGCAAATTGAAGACTACGGTTAGGATGGCGAAGGTTCGATCGACGTTGCTTTTTCCTTTTTCATTTTGTATTATGCCTTAGGAACAAAGTGAACACTAACCAGCAAACATATAAAAGTAAGCAGTTGTAAGTTCAAAGAAGTAATTATGTTTAAACTTACCGTATCCGAATATTATTTAGATACATTTTCACCATCTGACAGTCGCATCTATAGAGTTTTGCCGAAAAATAGAGGAGAGGAAAAAGTAGCGTCAGGCTTTAAAAAAAATGTTAAAAAGCGAAACATCTGAATGATCTTTGGACGGTGAGGTTTGGATTTGTTCAACAATGTATTACAGCGTAAGATAATAATCGTAAGATTTGAATTTTATAATATAATACTTACAAGACATTATATTATTGATTGAAGTTGTGAACATAACCTCAAAGTACGCTAGGTTTTATGTAAGATGGGTGAAACCAGCTGTTATATTGTTACTCACGGACGTACACTCGCTTTTATGCTGGTTTACTTATTTCATATGTAACTTTGTAATTCGTGTTATTTACTCCAATAATCAAGATTTCTTTCTATTTTTGAGTCGAAATTCCTTTCTTTTGTGTTAACTTTTATCGTTTCTTTTATATCAAAACTGATAAAAATGTCTCTTTCTAGTTCAAGTGTTTATTTTGAAATGCTTGTAGAAAGAATGATTGTAAATTAAGAGTAAAAAAAAATGCAATCTATTCTTCTTCGGATAAATTATTAACATCAGATCTAACATATAAAAACATTTACTTAAAAACAGCTCGTAAAAAATTCGATCAAACTAAAACATTTCAATGTTTTAATACGATTATTAAGGTTGGGAAAACAAATTGTTTACCTGTGCTAGAATGAATGAAATAAGCGAACTCCTGCAATACCTTATCAATCAGGCAAGATGACAGAACAAAACTAAGCCCTAGTTGCAAACGCAGCGATTGGTTGACGATGAAATTTCTTTATTTTGATGAAAATACATCTAAGTTTTTCATAAAGTTCGATGCTGTGACGTGTTTAGCGTATTTTTACAACATTTAAAGTTTATAACAGCTTTTAATATTCGTTAAAAAAATATATAATTTTAGTTAATTATGTTTTATTTAGTAATCTTTACATTACTAAGCAGGGTAAGTTAGCGGAGACATGTTAATTGAATGAGCTGGATATTTTGTAAGAGATACAAGTTTGTGATAATTCCTTCAAAAGGTATGACCTAAATTTGGAATCCTACTTTAAACGATAAGGTTTGACCGCAAAGGTTCTCCCTTACAAAATAAAAAACCAGTGTGTTAAAAACAAAATAATAATACAAATAAAAAGTTATGTTAATCGTGTATGTAGAAATAAGCATTGGGAAACACCAAACTAGTATTAGATAATTTAAGTATGTATCAACAGATTTGTGTGAAACTATGAATTAATATTGATTAACACACCTTAATGAAACAACATATTTTTTTAAACTTTAGTAATCTATATCAATGTGAAAAATTAATAAACGTGTAAAATGTAGTCCTACGTGGTTTTCTTAATTTTCTACACTCCTTAAAAATGCTAACGTGTATTGTTCTACTATACGGATTTAATAGAAGTGAAGTAGCTTTCAAATAAAAAAAAAACAAATGATTTGGGTTTCGACGATCAAAAACACAAACTCTCATACTCATATCGTATTATTACAAGTTGGTATCACTAAAATTCAAATAACCGCCCTCTTTAGTAGTACAATTGTTTGCTGAAAAGGAAGACTTTAAAATTGTAAAGTATTAAAAAATAAAATTTCATTTTCAAAATAAAAGAGATTAAGGCACTTGAAATGAAAGGTTGAACATAACTAATCGATTCAATACTGATAATATATTGGTGGATAAATTATAAACGATACGAACACTAGTTGACAAAACATCAGAAATTTCACCTCTAACATTATTTTATGAATACTTTCGTAAAGAATACGACGCGAACCCACTCTAAAACCTCTTTTTGTAGCTTTACCGTTATTTGAACTTCCGCCATTATGCAAGCTAACAGAGAAGGTCCCGGCGAGGTAATTCATGAAATTTAGCATGGTACACCTTTCCATTAAGGTAATATCCGATGAAAAAGGATTTCGAAAATAAACGCTCAGATTTATATTCGAGATTTTTAACTTAGCCTTCTAACAGACGAAAAAAAATTTTTAAAAATTAAATTAAGGTGCAATGGAGTATATGAATTCCGTATGGCCAACGTTTTAAAAGTTCACGAAAACCTTTATAAATAAGTTGGGATAAATAAATTCTTTAAAAAAAACTGTAGTGTTAAAGCGTAGTTATTATGTTATTTTACTGACATTTTTTATTAATAATTTTTGTTTCTTAAGATTTGTACGGTGATTTTGATTTTAAACTGGCGGGCGTTTTGAATCAAGTTATTTCATCCTTCGCGCAAGGCCAAGAAACACCGAGTTAGTATCTAGGGCTGTAGATGTATTTTGTACTACATCTACAACAAACTATTTACAAAATGTGCCCCGAATAATCTGAAACGTTTGAACCCTGAACTAATTTAAACGGCCTTCTGCTACCTGACCTTGCTAGTGCGAAATTTAATTCTCTAGATTTATGAAACCGCTCCAGAGGGGTTTTAAACAAAGTACCGATAATAACGCATAGTTTTCACATAAAATAATGTTCGCAACATTAAATAAACTTATATAATCCGGTTTAAAAAAATACATTTTATCATTAAATTACCACCTTTCAAAATAAATAATACATTCCTTATCGCCTTACCTCTTATAGTACTGGGCATATCCACTTCGAAATTCCAGAACGTAATCCTTGAAATATAAGTAACACAATTTTGTTTTGTTTTTTGTTTTCTTTTTGATCACAGTCACACGCGATTAAAACAGTTAAAATTCGACGTTCATAATTTTTTATTCGGACCGGAAGGCTGGTGTCAGATCTTGAACTTGGATTTAACGTTGAAAAATGGCGGCCCTACAAAAGTTCCGTCAAATTCAAATTCGCACAGCTGATACGTCATTCCGTTGCGATACACATTAACGATCCATTTTCGGAAACAACACTGATTCGGCCGAACAGTTCACGACGGTTGCCGAAGGTACTTGACCTCTAGTACGGCTGATGACCAATCACTAAAATATGAAACGTTTCTGTTTTAAACGCGCGAGGTCAGCAATACACTGACTTCAACAATGAGGCACTTAAAACAGGCATTACCTCTTTTATTTCTCACGAATTTTTTTGACAATTATTAAAATAATATATTTTTATTTAAAACATTAAACATTTTATAACACCACTGAAAAGATAGATGTACACTTTTTTTTCGTATACCACGAACAATCGAGGACGCACTTTTCATAAATCTCGAATAACGAATAAGTATCGCCAGTCGGTCGAAGACTAAAACTGAACGAACTTGAATTGTAAAGAAATTAGAGGTAGTGGGATGAACCTTGTAGGAAGGGGAAAAGCACCGTACTATGGACTACCGGCAATATAACCTACAACCGAGTCTCGCGCTCGACAATGTCTCTTACTCTACGTTATTTCAAGTAAATAATTAATAATTGCGAACGTTTACATCGAAGCATAATATTCTGTTGAAAATACTTTATCGTTTCATTAGTCAAATCTCAACAGATCGCCGGTAATTAAAGGAAGAGAGACACCTAGCAGCTATATAGGAACTGTGAGCGCATAGCTACCAGGGCAATGAACCCAAAACAACGGTTTGTTGATGTTGATACTAACTCTAGGTATTCATCAACCGTTCTCATCCATTATTTTTTGTTCTTATATTTTTCCATTTCTTACGAACACGGCTTGACTAAATAATAATGACTTTACTTCCAAGTTATTACTTTTAATTTTAGTAAGGAACGTTTGCACCGCACATGACTTACATGTTGCGATGTAGGCCAGGCCGCGTTAGACAGAAGATGGTTAATCAATGATAGTTTTATCTAAAATATGCATATAACCTACGAAATGCTTAGATGTTGCGATGTAGGCCGAGTTAGACAGAAGTTGGTTAATCAATGATAGTTTTATCTAAAATATGCATATAACCTACGAAATGCTTAGATGTTGCGATGTAGGCCGAGTTAGACAGAAGTTGGTGAATCAATG
>JAGFPH010000315.1:530075-545196 GCA_018207615.1 Philaenus spumarius
TCGATATTAATAAAAATCAACTATGGCCATTAGAAGTTCGATATTAAAAATAATTAACTATAGCCATTAGAAGTTCGATATTAATATCTATAGCCAACTATTATTATTTACTTCAATTTTATTCAAAAATGTATTAATTACTCGATAATTTGACACAGCATATTAAAAACACAAAATAAATCTACGGTAATCTAATTATTATAATACAAAGAAATACAATGAACTCCAATAACTAAAATAACGTTAAGAAAATGAAAACCAAAAATTCTTTAACCACATTGAGTTTGGTACCTTTGAATGGGTCTTTCAATTTGAATTATACATAACATACAAGTTTGACGCCTCAGACACGAGGTATCCCTTTGTATTGTTAGTGCTGACTTGGAGGGGAATTATTAGTGGGCCTATTTCATTTTGTCGTGCTCCAGGATTTAAACTAAATTATAATTACATGCCTTGCTTGTTGACAAAACATTTTCGATTGAGAGTAACGTATCTTGTTAATTTCTCTATATTGATAACAGTAACATTTTACTAAATGCTTGTAAGGTCATTAACCTCAACTCCTTGTGAGATAATAGGCTATACATTAGTAGTTTCTATTTCAACTCAACACTGTTTCTATTGAGTTTAAAACATATTTTTAAGACAACACCCTTTGGCGATTATCATTACTTGCCCAGTACTTAGTATTTCAACTTACCTCAGTTTCTTGTAGTTAATATTTCAACTTACCACAGTTTTTTAGGAGTCTTTATTTCAACTCTAGTTTGAGAAAATGTAGTTAGCAAGGGGCAGGGGAAAATGTTTTTAACGACTTTGACAAATCATAGGTCGTGACCAATTATCCTTATAAATATCAAAAGTTTTGTCCCGTATCACAGGTTTTGCTCCAACTAGCGAAATTAAAGTTCAGCGTCAACTTTTTGTAAAAAGCTACCAAAACACGCGAACTGAAACAAAACGTAGCACCAAGCAACGCTCGCTGGCGACAGCTCCCCGTACAACTAAAACCGTCTACGATGAAAGAGTGCATTTGGTCACGTAGGCTACTGAGCATAGAGACGATACGGTAACCGTGTAACTACCGTGGCACTGGACGGCTGCAACACGGCTAAAAATCGTGCCCGTGTTGTAATCGTACAGTGTGAAAGGTCTCAAACTGCTCGTCAGTCGACTAAAAAATAGCCCGTGCGATTTATTCCCGCACGATCGAAATCGTGTAATGTGTAATAAATAAATCGCCTAACGCTCTTTACACGATTTCGCCCGTACGATAAAAACTTGTACGGTTTTTAACCGTGGACTGTTGCTTTTCACACTGTACGGATTTAACCGTTCAAAAATATTATTTGCTCTTTGCAGACTCTGTTAAGTTCTGTTGAAAGTATGGATCGTTGGAAGGATGGAGCTAAACATACGTCTTCCCAGGCTTTTCTTGTCGCGATTCTATCCTTATAAATATCAAACGTTTTGTCTCATAACACCGGTTTTGCTTCAACTAGCGAAATTAAAACGTCAATTCCTTTTTTGTTTTTTTTAAAGAGCCACCATAACACACGAACTGAAACAAAACGTAGAACCCATCAACACTCACTGGAAACATCTTCCGTACGAGTAAAATCGTCTAGTATGAAAGCGTGCATTTGGTCTTGTAGGCCACTGAGCAGAGATACGATAGGATAACCGTGTGGCTCCAGTGGCACCGGACGGCTGCAACACGACTAAAAATCATGCCCGTGTTGTAATCGTACAATGAGAAAGGTCTCAAACTATTCATCAGAGTTTTTATCGTACGGGCGAAATCGTGTAATGTGTAAAGAGCGTAAGGCGTATTTTATCAAAATAAAAATATTATGTTTAATTGAAATTTGAGGTTTTATCTAAACCAAACTGAAGTGGTTACAATATTTTAATTTTCAGTTTTGTAACGTGCAACCTAAAGGTAAATTTAGTTATTGGAGTTAATTGTATTTCTTTATAATATAATATAATAATTGTTATTTATTGTGTGTGTTAAGTGTAACTATGTGTAAGTGTTTATGTATATGACGTGGGGAAACCTGAATATCTTGATAATGGCTGAATAGCCGAAACGGCCGTCGATAAGCGGCAAAATTAGAATATTGTTGACGGTAAGTCATATAACTAATAAATGTATTTCTTTGTTATGCAATTACTTTAGAGTTTGTAATATGTTGTGTCAAATTATTGTGGAAACAAAAAATAATAGATTTGAATAATTTTTGGCTATGGTTAATTAATATCGAAATTAATTTAATGTCTATAGTTAGTATCGACGTTGGTATGACAGGCCGTCACTGACATCTGCAACTCCAAAAGCCACATGCACGGGTTAAATTAGCTTTGACAAAACTTTTTTAACGGGAAAGCATCGACCGACTATCATCTACTAAAATAAATATACAGGGTGTCATGTAGCGGGCTATACAGGATCATATTGTATGCATTGAAATAAATGAAAAATGTTCAGTAACTTTTTTTCGAATTCGGTTTGGTTTAGTCGCAATCCGCCATTTGTTTTTTTTTTTTACAAAAACTCACTAACTCCAGAAATAGATAGGATATTGTGTTGAAATTTGGTGTAAGGGTTTTGTATGTTACGATGAATACATTATGAGGCTTTGATGCGGACATCAGGTTTTTACATTGACTAGGCCTATTATATTTTTCTGAAATAGTTCTATATTGTGTGTTTACGATGAACGTAATATTATTGTATGATTATTGTTGATATGAGAACAAAATTTATAATTATGCAGGAATAGGATAAGAGTATTACGTAATTTTAGTTATTAGCTTGTAGGAAATTAGTGCATTTTATATTTTTTGTGTAGGAACTCCATTTTAACCCCTTAGAATGTATTAATTGTAATCTCTAAACATTAGGCCTACAATTTTACTGATTTTAGTGAAATCGGTCGAATTGTTTTGCGAACACAAACATATATGCAGGCTGAATTTATATATATATATATATACTAGCTGACCCGTACGGCGTTGCCCGTGGTGGTTGGTATTTTCAATCTTTTTAACGTAATTGTATTCTTTTTAAGTCAGTGAGTGGTATTTGGCTTTTATATATATATAGATCTTAAATAATAAAAGCACTATTGTCATAATAATAAAAGATCTGAAATTATGATTTTAGTAACTTTGATCCCCCCAAACCCCTCCTAAAATTTCGAAATTTTTCATACCCTTTCTTAGTGAGCACCTATGGCCCTAGAGGAAGCTACATACCAAATTTCATTCCAATCTGTTCGGTAGTTTTGAAGAAATCGTGATTTAATAACTTTGATCCCCAAACCCCCCCTAAAATTTCGAATTTTTTAAAACCCTTTCTTAGCGAGCGCCTATGGCCCTAGAGGAAGCTACATACCTTACCCCCAAAACCCCCTAAAATTTCGAATTTTTTTAAACTCTTTTTTAGTGAACACTTATGGCCCTAGAGGAAGCTACATACCAAATTTCATTTCAATCCGTTCGGTAGTTTTTGAGAAATCGTGATGAGTGAGTCAGTGAGTGAGTGAGTGAGTGAGTGAGTGAGTGAGTGAGTGAGTGAGTGGTATTTCGCTTTTATATATATATAGATTTTAGGCTACATGATAAAATTACTGGATGTTACTAAAAATAATATTGAATAAAAAAGAGAGAAACAAATCTTCACATAGCCTAAATCACGTAAACAAAATTTTGACTTCTTCCTTTCCTTGCTGTAGTATTAATTTAAGCTTTTCAATCTTTTTATAAAAACATTTTTTAAATGAAATAAAATAAAATAAGATCAACCTAGTGTAATTCATAATAAACAAAAATTTACCTTTTTTTTACATAAGCTTTAATTATACGAGTAGGGATACAAAACAGTAGCTCAATTTTAAATTTAGGCTTATAGGCCTACCAAATATAAGGTATCCTTTATCCCTGTAATACTATCAAACATCATTTAACAGTTTTGTGTTATCTTTAGTTGCAAGTTTACTTCCAAAATTTTAAAGTAAAATAACTTACCGTATATGGTTTTATCGGCATCAGAAATTTCCCCAAATTTTGAGTTCAAACTAGTGCAGCAATAGTTTCCGATTTTGATTTATACATTTCTAGAGTTTGATCTCACAGAACAGGTCTTTCTTCGATTAGTGTTATAAAACATCTACATCAAGATCTTCAGAAAGTCATTCACCCATACTTTGACGCACTTATTAAATAACTTTAGCACACAAGAACAAAGAAGCAACGAGAGCTTTGGTTTGGTTAAGTAACTTTACGCATGCGCAACAGCCAAGTCAAGCCGGCGTAGAGTCGTCTTGTCTGAACATGCTCCATGCAGGCAATAGTAATCAACGCGCCGTGTCGAGGTTTGAATAACGAGTCGAGGTTTCACAAAGCCTAAGTTACAAGTAAGCTATAGGCTATAGAAATAGAAAAGAAATTAAATTGCCACAATTTAAAAAAATAATTATAAATTTAAAAATCTTATATAGTTTGATGTTTATATAGTTATAGTTTGTAACTCAACAAAGGAAGCAAAGTGAAACTAATAATAAAATCGTAAATGACTAGTAAAAACTCTCTTATAGAACATTTGTAGCAACTGGATAAATTAACGCCGTAAAGAAAAGTCGTGCCGTCCACGTGCCTTCACGACGCTTGCTCAGGAATGCACGGCATCGCGCCGTCCACGGCGCACGTCGAAAAGTCGTATCGTGTGAAAGAGGTCTTATAGGATGACAAATTTTACTTCTACGTTAAATTAAATACGCTAACCCTATTCTAATAATCAAAACTTTATACAATTTGGGGCTAAAGCTTGGTGCCCTAAAAAATAAATATTTTACGATACACGTACTAGCATGTGATTAAAGGGCTGTCAAGGATATCAAACCTATTTTGTATTAAAAAATTGTATCATACCGTAAGTAGTTTCCGAGATAGTCTCGAAATCTCCCTAAAACCCCATTTCTAATTTCTTCTATTTCCAAAAGTACTGCGACTGAAATTAATTAAAAAATAGGTTTTTTTCAATCAAGTAGTGTACAATAATACCAATGACTACATATCAATGAGACGAACAGTTTAAATGGGTAAGATTCAGACCGGGAAAGTAAGTATAAAAGTGAGTTTGTGCCATCAGTCGCTAGGAGCTCTCAGGGCGAATTTTCCGTATACACCGCGATATAATAGTAATAAATAATATACTGAGGCAAAAAACACAATAATTTGACTTTCTACGGACGCTTACATAACTCAACTAAAGCGAGATAAGAATTGGAGAGAGCTCACGAGGGTAGCCCGCATTGGGAACAAAAAATAAAGTATTCTAATGCGAAGAAACGTTTTTTTTTTTCGGAAATTACCGATTTTCGAGACCGTATATTTCATTAACGGTTACAGGTAGCAAAAACACTATAGGAATAAAAATGTAGAGAATTTTGTCACCTAGGGTCAAGGACTTTTATTATGTTATACTACTAGGTACCCCAAACCATACGAGTCATAGAAGAAAAAACTACAAGCCTTTAGTTTCAAACCATAGTTACGAGCGAGCAGTACTGAAAGTTTGATATTAACAAAACTGGGAGTTCTGTGTTTAGAAAAGTGAAGATTGCAATTGCTAGCATTGGTCTTTTGCATTTCGAAAATGAATATACAATAAATTATTAATTCTAATTAACTCGTGGAATAATATTATTAATATATTATCTGTTACGTCTAATACAATAAACCAAATTTAAGTTACCAAATCTGTTTGCAAATGATTGCGTTCTTAAATAAAGAGTTTGAAATAATTGGTAAAGGGTATTCAAAAATAATATTAATTTTTATATGTCCCAATTAATTTAGAGCTTAGTATAATATGAAAATTAATACGTTCAATATACGAGTAAATGTAAATATCCACATAAGCTCTTGATAATGTAATGTATATTTAACCAAATACAGCTAGATTTATTACACTCCTTTTACTATTATCCCAATTAAAAATTGCTTTAGACCCGAGTATTCTGCATTTACTTACCGTACTGGGTATTAATAATGGTATCGTTCCGATTGCAGGCACTAATCCATAAATCCTCTTGCTTAGGAAACCTAAAGAAGAGGATCTTTCTATTACCAAAAATTTTATTGAACTTCGATTAAACAACCACTAATTGAGCAGCCTGGTATGTTGCACAACTAACTAGAGTTTTTGCGACTGAGTTTATTTATAAAAAACACAAATGAAAAACAAAAACGATCATCAGAGCTCGGCAGTCGAAACCGGAGACAGTAAGCGGAGTTCTGTAGTGAGCGAGGAACTTGTCAATACTGACTTTGCGCGATTTTGGTTTCCCAGTTTCTTTTCGATATTCTTCCTAAACCGTTAGTCGCACACAAAAATACAAGAATAACGAAATTTTATTTATCTATTTTTAAATACAGTGGTAATATAAAAAATGTTCCTTTCTTCAAAATAAAAAGTTCCACCACAGGTCATAAATTTCAATACACGATTTTTAGATGACAAAGTTTAATTGCACTTTTTAAATAGTAGATTTCAGATTTTTATCGTTAAACTCATACTGTTGGAGAGCACGTTTCATACAGAAACCAAAAATATACAATTTGTAAGTCATTTATTGATGCTTTTATGCGTAAACGCAGTTTGAGCGATAGGCTGCATTTTTAATTCGAGCCGTTGCGTCATCTGGTGAAATGCGCAGAGCCGGTCAAAACCCGTCTCGCTGAGTAGCACAATTATTATCTATTTACACTATGCCCCAAACAATATACCACAGTTGGTATTTCCGCTGACTTTCCTTCTAGAATCATTCGTCGACTGGGCTAATAGCGTTTCAGCAGGTGAGGCAAAGTCCACCATCATTGTAGAGGACAGAAAGAAGAAATCGTGTTTTTGAGAGCAGAAAATTTCAATGCGCGCTATCCAAATAAACTTGTTGATTTATTCAATATAACGCAATCAAACTAAAAAATGTGAAAAAATTTCCCGAAGGCAATACAAATTTAAACTACAAAATGTAGCAAATGTCTGGTAAAAATACAAGTAAAACTTAATGTTTAAAAATACAAGGATACAAAATTATTTTCAGTTAGGTTAAACAACTTACATTTGATTTCACAATTTTTTATTAAAACTCGTACATTTGAAATGTATAGTAAGCCTAATACAAGAATAGTGTCCCGTTTACAAAAATACTTAGGTACTTAGACAACTATATCCTCTAACTATTTATAATATCTATAGGTACTGTACAAAATTATGTAGGTTAATACTACAAAAGTGAACAGTCATATCATTTCAGCTTCAAAAAATAGCTTCTGTTGAATAAGTAAAAGACATTTTTAAATACTTAACATTTAAAGTTATTTTGGCTTAAATTTAAGAAAGTTGAAGTATTTCTTAACAAACTCGCTTATTCCTACTGTCCCCAGGAATGTTATTGTTTTATTTAAGTGATTCCTAACTTTGACTTTGTTGAAGGATTCGGTGAGAGTTTTTGAATGATGATTAAATATCGGTGAAATGGGGGAATACGGTTCAACAAAAATACTTTACTATAACAAAACACGCAATGCATTGAGTATTGAATATACTCCCAACAAGAGGGTAGGCGTGCGAAGCACGCAATGCATTGCGTATTGAAAATACTCCCAATATGGGGGTTGGCGTGCGAAGCACGCAATGCATTGTTTATTGAAAATACTCCTAACACGGGGGTTGGCGTGCGAAGCACGCAATGCATTGTGTATTCAAAATTAACCCAATACGGGGGTTGGCGTGCGAAGCATGTAATGCATTGTGTATTGAAAATTAACCCAATACGGGGGTTGGCGTGCGAAGCACGCAATGCATTGTGTATTAAAAATTAACCCAATACAGGGGTTGGCGTGCGAAGCACGTAATGCATTGCGTATTGAAAATACTCCCAATACGGGGGTTGGCGTGCGAAGCATGTAATGCATTGCATATTGAAAATACTCCCAATACGGGGGTTGGTGTGCGAAGCACGTAATGCATTGCGTATTGAAAATACTCCCAATACGGGGGTTGGCGTGCGAAGCACGCAATGCATTGTGTATTGAAAATACTCACCAATATGGGGTTGGCGTGCAATGCACTGTGTGTCGGCCGCTTCTCATACTGTTCAGTGTCAAGCTCACATGTGCGTCCTTAGCAGTGAACGTGTTAAAAGGGTTTAAATTCAAATCCCCGGACCTGACCTGACCCCCTCCCCCTTTTTTCCTTGCTACGGCCTTGGTCATCGGTACGTGTAAGTTAATAAGTTGGAAATTGTTCAGACTGTAGCCTGGAGATGCTTTTGGTTTCGTTGAATACAATCGAGTTTCCGGTTGTATTTTCAAGATAATGTTTCAAAACACTGCTGGTATGCATAAAATATGATATTACTAGCTGGCACGACCCGGCTTTGCACGGATAGACAAATCAAAGTTAAATGTATATTAACAAAAAATATATTATATCAATAAATATATTACAATATGTATTTCTTATGTGGATTTTTAGTAACTTTGACCCCCCAAATCTCCCCTAAAATTTCGATTTTTTAAAAACTCTTTCTTAGCGAGCACCTAGGGCCCTAGAGGAAGCTACATAATAAATTTCATTCCAATCCGTTCGATGGTTTTTTGTAGTAACTTTGACCCCCAAACCTCCCCTAAAATTTATAATTTTTTAAAAATATTTCATAGCGACCACCTATGGCCCTAGGGGAAGCTACATAAAAAATTTCATTCCAATCCGTTCGATGGTTTTAGAGAAATCGTGATTTGGTAACTTTGACCCCCCCAAACCCCCCTAAAATTTCGAATTTTTAAAAATTCTTTCTTAGCGAACATCTATGGCCCTAGAGGAAACTACATACCAAATTTCATTCCAATCCGTTCAGTAGGTTTTGATAAATCGTGATTTAGTAACTTTGACCCCCCAAAACGCCCCTAAAATTTCGAATTTTCGAAAACCCTTTCTTAGTGCGTGTCTAGAGCCTATAAAGAGTATTAGTGCCAAATTTCATGTTTGTAGGCCTCGTGGTTTTGGAGAAACTGTGATGAGTCAGTGAGTCAATGGTATTTGGCTTTTATAAGTATAGATGTATACTAAGGTACTTAACTTAGCAGGGGTACTTTAACTTTGGGGCTGTCCTCCGACTGTACCTAGTTGGATTTAATAATACAATTGCATTTTACGGTATGTATGTGCAAGCTCAGCGACCTGAAAACATCCTAATTAAAGTTAAAAAAACTTAACTTCTTATTTTTGATTGGGTCCGCCTTTTATAAAATATAGAGGCCATGTTTTTCAGCACAGTGTCCATAATACTGCCAGCATCTGAAGTATTTAATTATGTTTAGTCTCTCCTCCACCCTGGCTCTTATGAGTACGATATTTATATATTTAGTTCTCAGCGTATGTTCTGACTGTGATCGTGATTGTCGTCACCTCTAGTGGGCCTAACAGTGACAGCTCCATTATCAGCTGATGTAATGGCTTCAAAGGCCTGTTCTACCTCTTCCTTAGTTACGGAGGCGTCTACTGTAATTTAAACGTAGTTTTTCCTAAGTCAAATTTAACTATTTTTAAGAAATTTTATTTATGTCTTGCTCCAAAATTGTTTAATTCGATACCTCTAAAAATTAAACTTTGTAGAAATAAATTCCAGTTCTGTAGACTTTTAAAACAATATTTACTAGAACAGGAGCAGGTCGATATGTTTTTCACCAGTAACCAGTGAGGGTGGATAAACTTTCAGTAAGTATCGTCAAGTATTTGTGTTTATTCTTGAAGGCTCTCTTCTTCACCGGGATAGTGATGAATAGTAGACTGTAGAAGTGTTGGTGAATGCGAGTGTGTGTGTGTATGTGTGTGAGTATATTTGTGTGACTGAAGTTGTAACGTATGTAATTATGAAGAATTCTGTTACGTTTTGTTTTCGGTAAACTTTTAGTTTCCGAAAGAGGTGTTCTTGGAAACAAATGAATTAATGTAGGATTGTTTTCTTTTTATTACATTATTTATTTTTTGTGGTTGTGGATTTATTATTGTGTTACTGTTGTTGTCAATCTGAGTAAAAAACCAAATCTAAGTTTTCTAAATGTGTTTTTTTGAGTGTAAATGTACAATTAAACTTGCCGGTCACGGCGATTTTCTCTCCCGTCGAGCTGATAATTTGTTAAAACTGTATAAATATTTTCATCCCAAACAGGTTTTAACCTCGGAATTAATTGAACCTTTACTTATTTTCTATTTGTGTTATTACTGTTAAGCGTATAATTTAAGTTTGTAATTTATGTATAAGAAGGGTCAAATAAATAAATTTTAATTCCTATATAATATTCGGCTCTTCAGCTTGTTCTCAGCACTTCTTATTTTCATATTCTGAACTTTTCCCTCCAGATCTTTTTTAATCTTTTCCGCATTGTCAGCGTCATTATCAGTAACAATTAGAAGATCCCCACCGACGAGTATTTCGTATGGAGCGTAAGGTGGGCGGTTATAGACGGCACAGTATATGTATTGTTTTGAATGACAAAATTAATTTCATACGAAATGCACAAATATTATAAAAAGTTGTAGTACAAACATTTCTGTGACTAACAACACTAAAGTAAACATTTACGTAATACGAATGTTAAGTTATAGTTTGTTTTTTGTTTTTAAAGGCGAAAAACCTAGGTGGTTATCATCGCCTGATGTTAAGTGATAAGAAGCTACTGTAAATTTTGTTTTACAATAGAGAAATTAAAATACTGTATCACTGCGAATCATATCAGTATTTTCAAAGGAAATTCACAATTATTACAATTGGTGCCAACAAAAATACTTTCCACAACATTATTAAAGTAAACATTTCCTTATGTTCATGTACAAGAAATGGTAACACACATATACAATTTATCAGCGAGAATCAAAAGAACCTATTCAATTGAAAATTGCTAATTTCCGAAATATTGTAAACAACAATATTTCAAATAAACAGAACTAAAATGGGCCCGGTAGATCTTTAGAAATATGTAGTATAAGCGTTTTATCTAGAACCAAAAAACCTCAAAAAGTTAATTTATAAGTATACCGATGAAATGACTTTTCATAAAATTTTGATAATAATAACAACATTCCATTTTATTTTGAACTAGCTGACACGTACGGCGTTGCCCGTGGTGGTTAGTATTTTCAGTCGTTTTAACGTAATTGTAATCTTTTGAAGTGTTCAGTTAGTGAGTGGTATTTGGCTTTTATATATAGATCTTAAATAATAAAAGCACTATTGTCATAATAATAAAAGATCTGAAATTATGATTTTAGTAACTTTGATCCCCCCAAACCCCTCCTAAAATTTCGAAATTTTTCATACCCTTTCTTAGAGAGCGCCTAAGGCCCTAGAGGAAGCTACATACCAAATTTCATTCCAATCCGTTCGGGCGTAATTTGAGGATGATCAAAAACGCATTGAAAACGCAAGGAAAAATGCAAAAACGCCTATTTCTGGCGTAATTTTGGGAGAATCTCAAACATTTTTTAACAGACTACTTTTAGGCCTTAAACGAACCTAAGTACCAAATTTCAACATTTTCTGCTAATTAGTTCTCAAAAAAGCTGAGAAAACGCAAAAAATCGCTAGAAAAACGCGATTATAGGGCGTATCTTTGGGATGTTTTCAAAATCCGTTCTTAGTGCGCGTCTAAAGGTCCAATTGAACATGCATGCCAAATTTGAACTCATTTGGTTCAGTAGATTTTTAGTTCTGCTGATGAATGAATCAGTGCCATTTCGCTTATATATAGATAGATAAACACCACTAAAATTGGCCAGGTAGATCTCCAGAAATATACATCAATAGGATTTAAACTAAAACCAAAATTAAAAAAAAAAAAAAAGTCGTGGGATTGTCGTCAGAAGTGAATACATTTTAGCTTCATATAGTTAACTCTATTTTCGTGTTATTAAGAAGTATTTTTAATCAATGTATTATTGTTGTAGTGGGATATTTTCAGGTAGGCCTATATTAAAGTGCTATACATTATTACCATCGACCGGGAAATAAAGTTGAAGTGCATCACTAATTTTGTAACTTTACTGTGCAATAAAGCCCAGGCCTAATAAAGCTAAAATAAAACTAAACTTTTTTAATTAGTAAGGGCATTGGGTCAATCTATTAACTAAACAAAACTGGTGAGAATCATTAGAAGGCTAGTTAATTATGATCTCAATAAAAAAGGGTTAGGCCTTACACAATGTTAACAAATTTCTAGTCTTAGTTAAGTGCATTGCCGTTAGAAAATTTTAATTAATTAATTGAATTAATATTTTTTTTAATTTAAAAAAGGGGATGTGTGCCCCTCCCCCCCGCTCGTACCAGAACTACCACAACAACGTATTTGCTTTGTGGACCTCCTGGCCTTGCCCCGCCATCGCCACCGAGTCTGCTGTAGCCGCTATATCTTGTCGCTTGTGCCAGTTATCAAGATTACTTTCTCACTATACTAGGCTATAGTATAGAGAAAGTATAGTGATCGCAAAAAAACCGATGTTGTGATTTTTGTGGACATATATCCGTCTTTTGACCCCCTGTATCCAAAAATGTGGTTTTTACAAAATGTCTGTAAGTCTGCCTATGTATGTCTGTATGTATACAAAGCTAGAGAGAAAACTATTCGATCAATTTCGAACAAATTTGCACCAAACATGTCAATTAGGCCTGTATAGATGTACGAAAAAAGGTTTTGAACATTTTGAAAAACAACCCCTTTTTGGCCAAAAAACAGTTATTATTTTTTTAAATTCTCGTTTAGCTAATAATAATAATAATAACTCATCAAAAAGGGGATTGTTTTTCAAAAAAATTTCAAGCCTTTTTTCGTTTACATATACAGGCCTAATTGACATGTTTGGTGCAAATTTATTCGATATCGATCGAATAGTTTTCTCTCTAGCTAATAATAGTAATATTTATTAGTTACTCTCCTACTTTAATGTATCCTCTCTCCTAATGTAATACAATTATGAAGTCACAGTGAATCTGTGCCACTTTCTGGTACCGTTTATTGTGTTTAGCGTTTATTGTCATTCGTACAATGGAAAACGTGCTTAGTGAAATGGAGTGGGGTTATCAAGCATTTAAACTCATTTATTTGTACCGGGAACATCCTGCTTTATGGAATCAGTCTATCGCTGACTATAAGAACAAGAATTTGAAAAATTATGCGTGGGCCGACATCTCGCGGGAGATGAATCTCAGCAAGATCGAGGTACAACCTAAAATTAATGAGAATGCTCATTTTTCAATTTTCAAAAGTGGCGATCAAATTCAAAAATGTTACAAACAAAATTATAGACGTCTTTGTTACAAACATTTGTTTTTAACCACTGTTGACAACTTTTAAACATTTTGTTATCAACTCCGGTGTAAACGCGGCTTTAGATCTTGACTAAATCATAGCTTTGAGGTTTTGATTAATCCTACAGTGTTTGTTAAAAATTTTGTTTCTTAATTTCAAAATTTAATTTGTCAGAAAAAATAAAACTTATCCAAAATTGGTCTTTTGCATAATGTAAAACACCTTACGGATACAAATAAGCAAATATTGTTAGAGCCGTTTTTTTAAACTGATTTTGTTTGGAGTTTTTGGTAAAAAAAAATGGGGTTGATTTTCAAAACCCTTATCGTGCATCTACGCGAGCCTAGTTGACATCCTTCATGCAAATACTGCTAACAAAACTGCAGGAACATCAATAGTACAGTAAAATAACAATGACAAGAAGTTCAGAAAACAATTTTATCAATGCAACAATTTAAAATTATTACTAGGCATCATAGCAGCCTTTTCAACAAAAATTCTAAGTTCAGAAATGGTGCAAACCGTAATATAATTAAATAAGAGGTAACAACAATTATGCAGTACAAATTTACTGACAACAAAGATATTTCTTAAACAAATTAATGTAAGAAAAACAAATTATGTGAATCATTGCGAATTATTTTTTTTTCAGTAGGAAACTGGGGAGAGCATAGCAGCGTGGGACCTCTGTATTGGCTGATTCTTAACACTGTTTTAATGTGTGAATAAATAACAATAATAAGCTTACCTGTATGGTTAATACAAACTTTTGTCAGGTTGCGATCGCGAGGAAAGCGAAACATTTTTAGTCCTTTTAACTTTAAACTATTGTTTAAACAGTTTTTAAAAGAACACTTTGTATTCGACATTTTCAACAACAAAATAATTGTAATTGAGGAAATGGAAATATTAATAGACTACGTTTTGTATCACTAACACTTCAAAATGAACTGTTGAATGTTGAATGTAGGCGCGAAAGGGAGAGAGTATTGTCGGATAGATACGTCCGCCCTTCTACTCCCACCCTTCAGATCTATCCCTTATTAATTTGGACCCCTAATGGCATTTATATGGTGACAATTTTAAAAGACAATATCTGTTTTCAAATGCAAATGAAAAATAAACTTCACAATTTGTATCTTGATTGCATTTTGCCTGAACTAGTTGATTCAAGAAAGAGAAGATCCATGCCAATAAGAAATCCACGAGTGTAGGAGTTTTGCCTACGGGTACAGGTAGAAAGGGTCCCCATCCGCGAATTCCCCATACTGCGGAGTTTTGCCTACGGTTGGGGGTGGGCGCGAGAGGGGGAGGGGGAGAGAGAGAGAGAGATTCCTGTAGAGAAGAGAGACAAAGAGACTCTTCTAGCGATTATAAAAGAAAGAATTCAGCCAGGTACAAAAATTATCACTTTACAGGTACCGTATTATCACTTTATATAATTAGAATTAAAAAAAAAAACTAGAGGACTTACCTAAACTGTTTAGTCACAGTATTTTGCCGATAACAGTATGTTTACAATATTTGTATAATTATAATATTTCGTCGTATTATCACTTTATATAATTAGAATAAAAAAAACTAGAGGACTTACCTAAACTGTTTAGTCACAGTATTTTGCCGATAACAGTATGATTATAATATTTATATAATTATACTATTTCGTCGTATTATCACTTTATATAATTAGAATAAAAAAAAAACTAGAGGACTTACCTAAACTGTTTAGTCACAGTATTTT
>JAGFPH010000315.1:547468-559277 GCA_018207615.1 Philaenus spumarius
GGGGGGGGTAGTATTCCAGTCGCGGACACGGCTCCCATATTGGTTAGTTGGCAGATTTCGTGACGTCACGTTTCACCTGGGGGGTAGTTTTCCGGGGGGTAGTATTCCGCATCCCCCCTCAAAAGCGGATTTAATATTTCTAAATATAACTTGAATAGTTTAAAGAAAATGTCAACTTTAATACCTCTTAAATATTCTATTAGTGAAAGAAAAGTGCGAAAAGGTTCATTGTTAGCGCCAGCCAGGATTGCGTGCCCACTTATAATCAAAGGCACCTCTAAATCAAGGTGGGCCTGTCACGAATCATCGCACATGGTATACGCATGCTTATATTACGTTTAATTTAGGGTTTTATAACATTTGTAGCTGATTTAGGGGATTCATATTTAGGTCAGAAGTAAATACTACAAGAAGTACAGGTGGTCGAAGGGAGTGACACAGAAATGCGGCGCTCGTTGGAAAGCTCCTAGACCTGTCAACCCCTCTCTGACCCTCGTCAACCCGAGAATGGGCGCTAGATGGACATGGCGCTCGTTGGACAGGGCGCTCGTAGGAGGACACCGTACGGAGAGCAAAACTTTAAACAGATATTTGAAGTTTTTTGGTACCTGTTTCTTATCATCCACAAAAGTTAGTGGCCTTAAATTTTTACACCTTTCTTATAGTACTAATGTCTTAATAATTATAACTTTTAGTAAGAAAACTATCAATAATGTTCATTTTATGAGTTTTTTAAATTTAGCCTATTTTTTTGGTTTGAAAAATTTAATAAAACATGTACGCTTATTTTTTCAACAGGCAGAATGCAATGAAACGTTATAATTATTTAGAGATGTACAAAATTTATCTGTAAAAAAATCAGCCTAATAGCTTACAAGGATCATGAGAAACAGGTACCGGCGTGTAAAAAAAAAACAAATTGAGAAAAAACAAGTTTGAATTAAAATGTTTAATTATTTAAGATATATAGCCAATTTTATTTACATGAAACCGTAAGCACTAGACAATTAAAATTTGTACAGCTTATTTTATGGCTCTATATAAACACATGGTAGTATAATCATAATGTACTGCCTGGCCACATCAAATGTGGAAATCCACTTTCATGTTTTTTGCTAAAATTAAGAAATTGGCTCTTTGAACGGGAAGACGTTGAACACTTGTTAAACGTACATAGTTAATAGTTATTATATAGTATAGTGATCTTTAGGTATTATTATTCCTCTTACAATGATCTTACATATGTGTAAATTTGTGTTATTTTGTATTTTTACGTTGTTTTTCTCCCTTGTTTAGCAAGAACATATAATGTATATTGTTAATATTTGGGTAGAATGTTCGCCGATATTTTTTAATTAATTTCTGAAAAAAAAACTCTTTTTAAATTATAATTTTGACTTAGGAGCTGTATATATTTGGTTAATTTTTGTCTCACTGCTGTCATATTTATGTTTACGAAAATGTACGAGTGGCTATCCCCAAAGCGGGCTATGCCTTTAGGGGAGCCGGGTGTTTCTTCTTTGTTTTTGTTATTTCTCTTCCAGAGTAATGTGGGTTTTGTATCTTTGAAGTGTATTATATATATATATATTTTAAATTCTGTTTTATTTAAGTAAATGTGATTTTACTTTGAGTTAAATAATACAATGTTATTGTAATAAGCTATGTATATTAGTGATATGTATAGATGTGTAAGTGCAATTGGGAGAAAGTGTTTATTTTTTAGAATATGATACAAGTCAAGGTTCACTTTATGTCTGTTGTTACATTTATTTTTTGTTTTCTTTCACTGTTTCGTAATGTATAAAATAGCTTTAATAGATGTGTTCATATTTTGTATTATGTATTGCTTCTGGAGGGAGTTAATAAATAATAATAAAAAAAAAAAAAAAAATCATTATCCTGAACTATTTATTTAAATTATATAAAATGTCTTTTTCCTGGATTTTTTTAGTAAATATATATATACATAAATAAATACTTTAGTAAAATTATGCAAAACAGCCCCAACCGCAGACCAGATATCTAGTCATATCCCATCAGCTTGGAAGCGAGCCAACCACCGTTTGCTTTACTTTCGCCCTCCTATCCTCAAACCACAGATATGATTAGATACCTAGTCTCCCTAGCCTAGATTCGAACCCAGCACATCTTCTGATCACGTTATCCACTAGGCTAGGGCTTGATTAAAGAAAACTGACAAATTAACAAAACTTCAGTTACTTTACTATCAGAAGCCAAGTGTTCCACCTCTAAAGCCTTGCAGCCGCTTGTTGACTACGTCCCGGGGCCTGCAAGTCCACCAGTCAGACGCGCCGGTACTGGCGATCCGACCCCCTGCAATCGTAGTGTTTCTTATTCATCATTAATTCATAACATATTCTTTACGAGGTAAACTTAAACTATATTTAACCCCAAGTAAGATTGCTTTATACATACTATAAGACATCGTTTTCGTATTCTACGGTGCCTATCCTTGTGTTGAAATGACGACAACGACACCTAGGCTTATGTTAACTAACCTATTACTAACCTAACTACTGTACCTAACTTTGTAACTTAAAATAGTCTAAGTAAAGTACACTCTACTCGTCGCTAAAGTCTAGCTGATACAATACATACAGTCAGCCATAAACCTATGCAAATAATTGTTTTATTTAAAGAAATGGAACTATGGAACCTATGCAATTTGTCCAACAATTGTTTTGTTTAAAAAAATTTGGAAAACGATTGACCCTAAAGGCCATCCCTGTAACTTCCCGCTAAGTTTAATTACAAAAGTATGATGAAAGTTTGATAAACACTATTTTTGGAAATTTTGAACTGCCATAACTTTTGAATGAATCAACCGATTTTTATGCGATTTGCGGCAATCGATGCAGTTTTTTAAGTCCATTGAAAGAATTAACAACAAAAATTTTTCAGATGAAAAGTTTCGGAGAAATTGAGGAAAAACACTTTTTTTTATTTTCTTTCGTTCACGATATCTCGCGAATGAATCAACCGATTTTTATGCGATTTGTGGCAATCGATGCAGTTTTTCGAGTCCATTGAAAGAATCGACAACAAAAATTTTTCTGATGAAAAATTTCGGAAAAATTGAGAAAAAAACACTTTTTTTATTTTCTTTCGTTCACGATATCTCACGAACGAATTAACCGATTTTGACCGGACTGGTAGCGATCGACGTCGCTTTTCAAGGTTAAAAGCTGATTAGATTTTGGAATTGATCGGTAAAGCCGTTTAAAAGTTATTAAAAAAAAACCTGATTTGAAAATTTTTATTTCTTAGTTTTTTTCGAAATTTCTCAGAACCTACCGGTCCGAATTAGTTGAAATTTTCAGGAAATCTAAGTTTGATGGAACTTTTTAGAACGCCGTTTGGTAGGATCCAATCGGTTAAGCCGTTCAAAAGTTATAAGCGGGTCACATACTTACATACACACACACACACACACACATACAGACAGGGTGACACCCTCTCGGGAGTGGTCAGGGAAGATTCCTAGGACCTCAAAACGTCGAGATCTGATGAATACTCGATTTTCGAAAAACGGGGTGAAACCAATAACTTCCCGATTTTAGAAAATTTTCAATTTTCTTAGCGGGAAGTTAAAAATAAAATATCAATAAAAATATTAATTTTTAAAGACAAAACAATTGGCGGACTAATGGCATAGGTTCCATAGTTCCATTTTTTTAAACAAACAATAATGCAATATTGAATGTAACACTTCGTTACATCGTATGTACTGAACCAAATAACTATACCAAAAATAATTTAAGTCAATAAGTTCTTAACAATTAATTGCATACACAGTGTTACTAATCTTCAAATAATCATATGGCAATTTAATGTTAAAATCTTGGATGTACGGAGAGCAAAACTTTAAACAGATATTTGTAGTTTTTTGGTACCTGTTTCTTATCATCCACAAAAGTTAGTGGCCTTAAATTTTTACACCTTTCCTATAGTACTAATGTCTGAATAATGATAAATTTTAGTAAGAAAACTATCAATAATGTTCATTTTATGAGTTTTTTTAATTTAGCCTATTTTTTTGGTTTGAAAAATTTAATAAAACATGTATGCTTCTTTTTTCAACAGGCAGAATGCAAAGAAACGTTATAATTATTCTGTAAAAAAAAATCAGCCTAATAGCTTACAAGGATCATCAGAAACAGGTACCGTTTTCTCAATCCAATCGCCTTTTTGAAAATCTACACTAGGCGATTTTAAAATCAAAACTTGAATTCAATAATTAATATAACTCCGTACGAAAAGGGAAAATTTTCAAACCCTGACAAATTAATAAGCGTTAAGATTTTTACGTTGATAAAATAAAATTTGTGTAGTGGAAAGGCAAGGTTTATGTTGCGACATTTCCCTATGAATATAATATTACTTGAATTCTTCAAAATTCGTATCCGATAAATCCTTTTTTCAAATTTAAGTTTTAAATGTTATAAAATTATTGCTATCACCTATAATACCAAAAAACATTTCAAACTCGATGCTATATAGAAAAAAACATTTTTGTAAAAGTTATTACAAATTGTGTTTTGTCGTACGGTGAGTTCCGCGTGTATTTAAATAAAAGTTATGACCTTACTGCATTATTTAATAGATTTTTATTTAAACAAGGTATGGCGCATTGCATTTTAAGATATGTTGGTAATTTGATTTGACGGATGTCTAATAAAAGATTTTTTGAAAAACTTAACTAAACACGCGTATGAAGTTCGTGATTGAGAAATATAAATTCATACAAAATCTAACACCATATCGCCACTTAAGGCTCGGCAGACCCAGCCACCATCTTGAATTTCAACTCCCATAAGAGCAATGTTAAACGGGTAATAATCATCAGAAAATTATTCTGAATGAGTCATTTTAAAGGTTAAAACAGTCCGAATGTGGGTAACTTTTAGTTTTTAAAATTTGTTTTTAACTAAATTTGTTCTTTAACTTATTTTAAAATGCGATTTTTTCTTATTCGATAATGCGAATATCAAAAATGTAAAAAAATCACCACATCCGAAGTTTAATTACCTTTCAAATAAAAGTTGTTTCAATAATATTGGTTAATTTATGACGAAAAAATCCACGTTATTGTGGAAGCATGTAAGCGCCGAATTTGTGTTCCTACTCGAGTGTCTAGCCTGCACTCTGGTGGTTATCACATCAACTGGTTGCTCGCGGAGGAATACTAGAAAAATTATATGTCCGTTGTTGATCAATGCGCGAGAGAAAACTGTGTTTAATAACACATACTGCCAAACATTGTCAGTACTGCACATTTCAGTTCGTTTCAAGGGTTGCGTCAGTAACCCTCTATTATGAAGCTGTCCTATATTTGCTAGCGGAAGAGTGAAAAGCTAGCAAACTAAATGCTAGTAGTGTACAGCTCTGCCACTTGGAGATCTGCAGTCAACTCAGAAATATTTGTTCACTCCTGCCGAGCCTTAAGATGTAAAACCTCATAACCCACAATTCTGCATAAATTTAGTTATTTGCATTACTGGATTTGAACAGTCATTCTATACCTTCATACTTAATTTGATGTCAATCTGATAATTATTTAATAATTTATACGTGTTTTTGTATAGCCTCAACAAATCTTAAATTCTACGTCAGATTCAAGCTTCAGAACAATCAAGCAAACTTTCAATAACCACTACTAGATGGTGCTGATGAAGGTACATTTACTATTGATATTCTGTTTATTTTATAATAATTTTTTTCATAATAATCTATTTTATGTAAAGTATGGATGATTTTCAATCCAGGCTAATAAATTTGGTGTAATACCATGGGTTCTAAACGAGAAATATTTCTTCCCTTTTTTTCTTATTTGATTTTTTAAAGAGTTGATTAAAAACCCATAAGATATTGTTTAATATTTTATATCATTTTAATAATTATTTTGTTTTTATTAGTTATGAAAGTTTATAATTTGAACAAGATAACGATTCTTCTCAATGATAAAGTATAATATCAAGAATAATAATTATATAAACTCAATTTACAAAAGTAATAATAATATTAAGGAATTTAATTCATTTACTTATATAACATTTTTTGCTTGCATCTACTCTTAGTTATTGGTGTCTAAAACTTTTGAAATTAAAACAATATTTGTTTTGCCCTTACTAAATATTTTTAAGTTCTAATAGCCCAGACAAATTAGGAAATTATAAGGTTTGAAATCCCAAAGGTTTGAAACTTTGTAATATTGTTTGGGAAGTCTAATAATGAACATATCAAAAGTCCTGATCGATAGGCGTGTTTTTGTATTGTAATTTCTCAGCTGTTATAACTGTTGGAGAGTTAATTGTTGAGGCAAATAACAGTTTGGTTAGTGCCATTTTGAGCTCAGTTAAGGGGATCCGCCTCCTTCAGTACCTTTTTTAATTTTTTTTCTTTTAATTATACAGTAGAACTCCAATTATCCGGACTCCAATTATCCGGATCGCCAATTATCCGGATCAGATTTGAATAAGAACATAGTCAAACGGATGCGAGACTTGGCGGCGCGGAATCGATTTAAGGTAGCAAAACAGCTGACTCTGCCTGGTATGTTCAAAAAATAATGTATTTTACAGTGATTTAGTATTGTTTGTAAGTATTACGTAATGTAAACATTGTCACTGATATTGTTTTTTTCATAACAAATACCGTAAATGTTCTCTATTGTGTTTTGTTTACGTTTTTCTCCTAAAAAAGACCTTTTTTCGAGAAAATCCAATTATCCGGATTTTTGATTATCCGGATCGGGTCCGGTCCCAATTAATCCGGATAATTGGAGTTCTACTGTACAATGTTATTTTTTAAATACCAATTCATCAAAACAACAGGTTCCCAAAAAAACATATTTTTTGCTCCACTGTTTAGTTTTTTTATTCATTTTTATGGGTTTTTGGGGCATTTTTTGTAATTTCAAAAACTTTGAATAACTTCTTTGTTTATGATCAATTAAAATTAAATTTGTTTACAACATTTTATACGTAGCCTACTAATGCAACTTTTAGAGTATGGAAAATATGCCATCTTTTATACAAATTAATATATACACGTTAAAAAAATAAAAAATAAAATGCTAACTTTAAAAAAATTTCAAACTTTTTTAAAATTTATTTTTGCATGTACAAGGTTGTTTATACTCTAAAATTTAGGCAATAGACCATGTGGTAAAAATTTAATTGTTATATCTTTTTTAGTTCGAAAGTTATTCAAAGCTTAGTAATGTGAAACACAGGAAAAATAATTCGCGGCAAATAGCATTCAAAGTTTATACTGGCAAATATCTTGATAATAAAATGGTTTTAATCTTCTAAAACTCTCCTGCTCCATACGTTTTTCCTTCTATGGTCTTCTTCATTTCTTCCTCTTTCAACTTACTTTATTCTAAAAGTTGTCTATACTTCTTGCACTTTTCTGAAGATCTAGCTTTGCAAATGCGAAGGCGATGACAGTCTCTTTTCTTAGCATGCCTTGCGGTACTTGTGGCCCGGAGATAGCCCAACTTGGTTCATAAGATGTGTCATAGTTTGGAGGTATCTTTCATTATATACACAGATACCCTCAAACTGTATATACCCTTATATACTGCAGCCTCAAACTTCATTTTTGCTGTAAATTCTGTTTTGGGGATTTTACTCCAGATAAGTCCGTGTAAGGCCTCGTTGGCGTTTTTAGTCTTTCCCGCCGAGCATCTTTTGAGTTGGTTTAAAGAGTACGTGAAAAAGTAGGTTTAAACTTCTAATAATTTTTTTCTGTGTTTGTGAAGTTGTAAAACATAACATGAATTATAGAACAGAATCACATTTGAAAGAGCTAAGATACAAGTGGTTATGCGAAAAATCAATATTTCACCTGTCGCACTATTTTACTAAAACGAGCAAAAGTACATAAAATAATAACCAAAAACTGCTTGAAATTTCAAACACCTACTTATAAAAACATGTACTTTATAAATAAATGATACGATTTTTTTTTATTTCCAAAAATGAATTTTTAAGGAGGCGGATCCCCTTAACATGGATCATCAGTAGTTAGCGCATCATCGTGCTTTTGTCATGGAGTCATTTTTCAAAAGTAATGAATCTGTGATTTCTACACAACGTCGGTTTCGTGCTCACTCAACGTCGGTCATCATGGTGCCAATCCAAGTCGAAAAACTATTCTAAGGTGGGTTGATAATTTCTGGAACACGGCTTCTACACTCAAAATCAAACCTAGTGGCAGACTTCGGACAGTTTGAAAACATTGAAATGGTTCGCGCAAGTGTGCTGCAGAGTCCTAAGCGCTCAGCCCGTAAACAATCAATTGCTTTGGCAGTTTCGAATACTTCTGTCCGCAGAATATTGAATTTGGATTTAAATTTCCATTCGATTCACGCCTTACCATGTGCCATAGACTATTGCAGCTTGTGAATGAAGCGAATCTTCTTCAAATAATGTCGGATGAAGCTCATTTTGAATTGTCGGGAAAAGTTAATAAACAGAATTTTCGATATTGGTATGCCGAGAATCCAAGAGAACTTAATGAACTATCACTTCATCCACAAGAAGTGATCGTTTGGTGTGGAGTGGCGCGGTTTGGGATCATTGGCCCATTTTTTTTGAGAACGATATTGGAATACCTGTCACTGTTAACTCAGAACGCTATGTGGCCATGCTCAGAAATTTTCTGATGCCACAGTTACGTCAGTTAGGAATCTACACAAACTCTATTTGGTTCCAACAGGATGGTGCGACTAGTCACACATCAAATGAGTCAATGCCAGGTTTACGTCAACTGTTTCCGGGGCATTTAATTTCCCGGTTTGGTGATGTTCCATGGTCTGCGCGATCCCCAGACCTGACCTCTTGTGACTGTTAGCTATGGGGCTATCTAAAGAATAAAGCCTTCGTTTCTAAACCTCAGAATATTGCTGAACTAAAAGAGTGCATAAGGAACGAGATCGCTGCAATTCCTCGGTTAATGTTGCGGAAGGTTACATCGAGTATGCAGAAGAGGTGGTAGGACGACACTTGACGGACATTATTTATCATAAGTAGAAATAGCAAAACCGTTTTTACGGAGATCTGAAATATAAATTTTAAAGCTCACAGTCTCTACTTTCAGAGTCGGTTTGAAAAATTTGAATCGACTTTAACAATTCATTAAATTGACTTTAACACTTCATCTATATGTATTTTTAAAAATAACGCCCCAAATTGTTTAAACAGTTATTATGCAAAATTAATATATCCGACTGGGCCTACTTTGCGCATGGCTAATATACAGTACATGCCATTAACTGTAGTTTTACACAATTCCAAAAATTTTACTTTTAAAATGTAAAAATTATAAATTAAAAAAAAAATATATTTTTTCGTAGTTTTTCCAATTTTTTTTCAGCCAAAAATGCACTGATCAAGACTTACAAAGATTCATTTTAAAGGTTTTTCAATTTACTACAAATTTTTTCCAATGAAAGCATTGCGCTTCAACTATTGATTTACAAAATATAAGAAAAAACTAAAAATTTTCACAATTTTTATCGTTTTAATAATTCCACAATAAAAGTAATTGTTTCGAAAGTTGGTATTCTCATCTACAAACTATTAATGAAGTCAATACGCAATTGGTTTACTGTTAATGTTTTTTAACATAAGCTACAAAAATCTCTATTGATGTAGAGTACCTATGTTTATATAAACTGTTTAAAGACATGTGTACAAGATTTATTTATTCACCTTAAAGCTGAACATTCACCATAAATTACGGGATGTTGCAAAATTAATCCGTATACTGTAGGCCTATAGAGGATCACTTGAATAGGATATTTGAAGAACGGAACCAATACATTTACTTTTTTTTAAAATGAGGTGGATAGGCAGAAGATGAGCTATGAGTGGCCACACAGGCTAAGAAATTTGACCCCATTAGATTTCTTCCTACGGGGTCATTTAAAAAAACTGTTGTATATACGACACTTTCAGCTGATTTAGCAGACTTGAGAAACAGAATAGTTCATGGGTGCAGCAATCCCTCATGAAACCTTAAGACAACGAACGGGGTAGAGTGCTTTCAGGATCAGCCGGCAGACCACTCGGAGATGATGCAGTGGCTTTTTCTCTCCATTTTATTACGCATTATATTATGCGAGTGATATCATGAACCGACTTACAAGCTAATTTGCTCTTTATTTCCTCCAAACTAGTGGGGATCAATCCTCTACAAGTAGCAATACCTTTCAATAATTCAAAAATCTGTGGGGTTTTACACATATTTTCACTGTTTTGTAGAAAAAGGTCATCTTTAATAGCGACAAACTTTGTGTCCTGCTCATGGTTTACACTAAAAGGGTGCTATTCTGCAATTTCCTAATGGAAAGTACTGGGCCCAATGTTCAAGTAATCGCCTTATTAATAACAAAGGGCGAAAGCTTAGATTTTTTTCAGCATGGGAAAAAACAAAAATTTGGGAGCAGGCAACTCAGATAGTTGAGTAACCCTCTCCTTAGTCTTCTTACGGCTAGGGTTCCCAAATTCAAAACGGCGAAGTTGGCTACCAATTTCAATGTTAAAATAACCTAACCATACCTTCGCTTTTAAGCATATTTTTGTGTTATTTTTGTCAAAAAGAAAGCTGTATTTTTTTCTTAAAGTAAAATAGTTTGTCGGTGTTAATTGCTAAGGTTTTTTGCAATATCTCTTTTTGCAACTGAGTAAAAAATTTGTAAAGTTTACTATTTATATCACAAGTTTATGAAAACAATAAAACGGTTTTTGAAAATGTATTCAGCAATCAACGTCCGCATAAAACAGTACTTCAAAATAAAACCAAATTTTTAAATTTATTCCACAAATTAACGAAAAAAATGACTTATTCTGTAGTACTGCTCTTATGGGAATCAGATTCAATATGGCAGACAAGATATCCACCCCTTAAACACTTCTTGGTTTATAGACTCTTCAGAAGAACCTGAATGATGTCGCTTTGTAATAGAATTTGGTTTGACGTTGTTATTTACAATTGGTTATTTTGTCCAGCGAATTGTGTTAGTTGGTATCGGGCGCCCATAGCACTTTTTTGACAGACTGGATGGGCATCAATATGAAACCCGACACTACTGTGAGGAAGAATCCGATATCCTTCAACATCGCGATCACTTCTGATCAAGGACCGAGTGGCTGGGCTTAAAGTTGAAAATCAGTAAAAATAAATAGGAAGTGTTATTTTTAATATTAGGCAAAAAAGCGCGATGAAAAATGTATTTTCAAAAATATGCATATTTTTCAAATGAGTGTGGACATCTCGGAAACCATGCGAGATGGCAAAAAATTAATAGAATTAATCTTGTGACACATTTTGTCAGCTTTAATTTTGTATAGAATGATCTTATTGCTAAGACGCATAGTTTTTATTTATAGCACTGTTGTGAAATGTGTAAATAAAAAGAATATATTGACATAAAGTACTTGTGACTTTATAACATTTATTGTGTATGTAAAGAATATACCTTTAAACAATAGATGCGCTTCTAGAACCACTGTTGTTAAAATAAGTAAATATAAAGTATATATTGACATAAGTCCCTGTGACTATATAACTCTTATTGAGTATGTAAAGAATATACCTTTAAACAATAGATGCGCTTGTAGAACCACTGTTGTGAAAACATGTAAATAAAAAGTATATTGACATAAAGTACCTGTGACTTTATAACATTTATTATGTATGTAAAGAATAATATACCTTTAAACAATAGATGCGCTTGTAGCACTGTTGTGAAAACATGTAAATAAAAAGTATATAT
>JAGFPH010000315.1:577395-595976 GCA_018207615.1 Philaenus spumarius
AAAACATAATACAATTTTAAAATAAAAAACCATCATTTCATCATGCAATTTCATTTAAATTGACATGGATTAGTCCAAGTACGATATTTATTTTCAAACGACAATAACTTGTTGAAGTGTAATAGTTCAGAAAGTCTAGGTCCAGTGTGTGCACGCTAGGAATCTGAGAAGTACTGCGTCATCGTCTGCAATTTAGCGTAGCATCATGGTTACAAGTTTAACGAAGAAACTTTCATAATGTGAATTAGAAATCTGCCTAAAATATTAATAGTGCTTAAATGGATTTCTGTTACCAACAAGACAATGTCAAGTGAAAACTGGATAATAATAAACAACGGAAACAGAGAGGCATATCTCTTGATTTCTTCTGTGACAGTGTTCATCTTGAGACCACGATGGATACTATTATTGCGGATGAACCATGGTTCATTAACAATGCTCCGCAGAACCTTATTCTAAAATGCTTTTACGATATTAACATTTGTCTTTTTTGTACATCTCCACAGCTGTAATCCATAAGTCCACACCGGTTTCAATATTTGTCCGTAAAGAAACAGTTTGTTGTGTAGATCGTTGTCCAATTCTGAGTTTCTCCCAAGTAACCAGTAAATTTTAATAAATTGCATGTTTAATTCTACCTTCTTCTTTTTGGCATGTTCCAGTGTAGTTTGGTATCGAGTGTCATTCCAAAGTATTTAGCTGTATTACCTGGAATTACTAAATAGGAGTTTATTTTAATAGGAATTGGATTGATTTTTCTAGTTGTAAAATGAACATAAGTTGACTTGGATTCATTTATTTTAATCTCCATTTTTTAAAATCCAAAACGCTAACTCTATCAATCGCTCTTTGTAATTTTTATGTTGCCTCTTCTGGATTGTTACCGGTCGCCAAAATTGTTGTGTCATCTGCAAAAGTCGCAGTAACTGAATCATTTTCTTGAGGAATTTCCCTGGTGTACAAGAGATAGAGCAAAGGTCCAAGGACATTTCCTTGTGCTACCCCATATACTCTTCAATTCAGAGTACTCTTCTTTGTGTTTAACTCTGAAACATCTTTCTTAACCCTCCCAGTGGCAGACTGCCCAAAGTGACGTTCTCTCAGGCGCAAGATGCAGCTATTTCGACAATTAGCGAGAATTTGCATAAATTTGCATTTTCGATTAATTAATTCACTTAAAATCATCCAATCGTAATAAAGCCGGCACCGTTGGAAAGAAAATGAATTAAACTTTAATTTTTGTATTTAAAACTTTTTGTAAAACGTATATTTACGTATGTAATCATCGTTTCAAAATTGTAGAATGTCAAACACCTGTTTTCCGTGCGACATTGCGATGTTAAGAACGTAAAACTTCATCATTTTCAACGGTCTGCAACTCCTCACAGTTGTCAATTGTCACAAAGATCATCGCAGCATTGGATTCATTAGACTTTTATCTTTCAAGTGGTATTTTTAAATCATCTGTGACTACATTACGTTATGAGATATAGAATTTAGAATAAAGGCTTGTCATTGGTCTAAGATTGGGCCAATAAGGAAGCATTTTAAAAATCGATTTTTACTATCAGAAATCGATTTATTCCTAAGATGTGTAATATACCGTTTTAAAGATAAAATTCCATAGTTTTAGTTTATGTGCAGTTCAAATAATTTAGTCATATTAGGTTGGTACAAACTGAACTGAGAATCAAGCGTTTTTAGGAGTTTACGGTCGCCATTTTCCAAGCCGGTTACCTAACAATTAGATGCAAGTATTTTTTCTCTTGATATTTTACTGAATTGAAAGTGTTTATAGTTTATAAAACTGTGTTATATTGTGTTACAGTTATAAATAAATAAGTGTAGATTGTGTTTTTTAGTGAAATTATGTTTATTAAGTGTTGAAAATAGTGTGTTCTAAATAGTGAGTTTTGTTTTATTTTTTGCAGATAGCCTAGGTTAGGCATGTTTTATTTAGCGTTTTTTGTAGTTTGAACATAAAAATTGGTATTTTGAACTAAATAATTTTGAAATTGAAATATATTGTTATACATTTCTCTTTATAACTATTTTCTACAACTGTTGTATATCTTGAAAAAAATTACAAAAATATTTCTCCATAATTATACAACTTTGTTTATAGGATTTTTGGTAAAAATCGTGGAAAGTTTATACATTTTTGTTCGTTCTGTTGTATCTGATTAGAAAATGTAAGGTTTTTTGTAATTTCCAATCTTACAGTTAAATTCTATCATTTATTCTCTACAATTTGGTATAATAAAATTCCATTTTGGAGGGAAAAATATATAGGAATATTCGTTTTGAAAATAGACCTATTTTTTTAGCGTTTTTGTAGTTGGAACATAAAAATTGTTATTTTCAACTGAAATTTTTTGAAATTGAAATATATTTTTACACATTTATATTTAGAACTAAATTACAAAACTTTTGTATATTTTGAATAAAATTTCAAAAAGTTTTTACTGTTTTTTATTTAGGCATAAAGTTGGTTTTTTGCCCTTCCGTTTCTGAACATTTTTTGCTTTCTAAGCTAATAACTTTTACAATTTCAAAAGAAACTAATTTTGAGTGGCATATTTGAATTCTTTGAAGTTTCTTCTACAAAAAAGCTATGGAACACCTTTGGATTGGGGTTCATTTACTATTTTTGGCGAATTTTTAAAAATATGCTTGCAAAACGCTAAAAACAGGCTTTTCAATTTTAGCTTTAACCATGCCACTAAAGATAAGATTCCAGAATCCAACAAATCAGCTCTGGAAGATCATGCTGCAGTTTATCCCTTGTGCCAGAACTTGTCGAAAGCTTTAGAAACATCTAAAAATATACTTGAACATACTTTGCATTCTTCCAAGGCCAATTACATGTGTGATTCTGTGTACTTGATCTATGGTTGAGTGTTTGAATCTAAAGCAAAACTGGTGATGACAAATTAGTTTTTTCTTCGATGTTTGGTTTAAGAAGTTTCATCAGTAATTTTTCAAAAATCTTTGACATTGTTGGCAGCAAGGAGATTGGTAGTGTGATGATTTATCATTGGGATATTTTCCCGGTTTGGATGAATCACCTCTGCAATCTTCTACTGTCTTGGAACATACCTCAGCCTAAATGTGGTATTAATTACGTGGAGAAATTTGTTCAATGCTTTATATGACAATTCTTTTAGCACCTCACTTGTGATAAGATTTTAACCTGGGGCTTTTCTACCCGTGAGGTTTTTAAGTTCTTTGTATGACACTTTACAAATTTTAAATTCATAATAGATTTTGACTGTTGTTATTTTTTCATAAACTGTCTGTCTAGAAAGAGGCAGAAAGATTTCTGCTAGGTATTCAGCAAACAAATCTGCCTTTTCTTTATCACTTCTAGCCAACATACAGTAGAGCGTTGATAATCCGAACGTCAATAATCCGAAACGTCAAAAATTCGAAACGTCAAAAATCCGAACACGTTCTGAGGCAGCCCCTGCAAAAATTTCGTTTTTGTTTTCGCAAATTCCAATTTTAACAAAAATCATCATCGCAGTTTGACATTATTATCTCTTTTTAACACTTATTAATACCTGCTCTCACACGC
Source organism: Philaenus spumarius (assembly GCA_018207615.1). Taxonomy (NCBI): domain Eukaryota; kingdom Metazoa; phylum Arthropoda; class Insecta; order Hemiptera; family Aphrophoridae; genus Philaenus; species Philaenus spumarius. Next base: position 580,973 of record JAGFPH010000315.1, read on the forward strand.
CCTCACAACAGACTGGCTGTCAGTATTTTCACTGTCACGCTAATAAGCTGCTTTAGTGCTAGCAGTAAACACACAGAAAGTTCATTCATTTCTCTTTGTGTAATCATTATAACAGTGTGTTGTACATACAGTAGTGTACTATAGAGTATTTTTTTTATTTTTCGTTTGTGTTAAATTTAATGTACAAGTGAACTTTTAATTATGTACTGTATTGTAATTGAGAGTTACATGTGTAATCATGTTGGCCCTACTGTGTACACGCAGGTTCTTCTAAATCATAATATGTAAGTAGTCTTACATACTGTATTGTAATTACATTACTACTTTACGGTTTAACCACTTTAATCGATTAAAGGGCATATATTTTAGCCTAAATGGCATTTTCTTGGTTGTTTTCAAAAATCCGAACCCCCTCAGTCCCAATTAGTTTGCATTTTCGACGCTCTATTGTACTGTCATATTTCATGACTAGTGGTATTTGGATATCTGGCCTTTTAAGATATTTTGTAGCTTTCTATATCTTGAGTTAATTATCCCTATTATCTGAAAGGCTTTCAAGGGGTCTAGCGATGGATTCATTTTTAATAGATTTTAGCAAATTTGTAAGTTTCTGTTAGTAAACATAACCGATTCGTCACAGTCGTAGTGCAGGATTTTTCTTCTCGATATATGGATACATCTTAATTTATGTAATCCTAATGAAATAAGAGAAATTTCGCTAAACCAAGAGTCAAGTGATGAATGTGAAAGCTAATATTCTAGTGAAATTTGGACTGGCAATAAATTCAATTCCATCATCCATGATAGGTTTCTTCATGCTTTGGTATTTATAACACAAAAATAAAATTTTCGAATGGACAACAATAAAAACTTTTTTTGGCTAGTAAAATATCTTGTTAGTAAATGCAAAAATGATGTGATAAAAAAGTTTTTTTTTAATGTTTATGATAAAAATTGTGTTTTTTAATGTGATTAGAAAAAATAAATGAAAATACAAAATTAATTAATAAAAACAACATTCATTCCTAGAGATTGTGAAGTAATAAATTATACAGATAGTGACTATATGAAGTTAACTGACATAGATAAATCTTAATAAAATAACTTAGTCTGAGCATGAATTGGGATTTACAGTATGTTAGTCCCGATAAGGTTAACAAAAAGGAGCCTTTTAGGCTATAAAAGGAATATGAAATAATATCACCATGGTTGTATCTAAAAAAATTAATTTTTGGGGCATATATATTTGGATCTGAATTTTGGAACACACTATAGATCCTTCTTTCTTAATTAGGAACTGAAATAAAATCTATATTTCAGACTTTTATCTCGTCCTTTGTAAGAACTACAGTATCAGACTAACCTTGAAAAATGACATATATATGTAAGTATCCGATAAGGACAATACTGACAGCGACAGCAGAGTTGAGATACCTCCATTGAGCACAGCCGTTCCGATGGTCTCAACAGTTTCCTTGACACGTTCAGAACGGGTTCCTTCGCACTTGAGGAAGGTCTGACCTACATGGGTCGCATAATCCACACATAATCCCACTGCTAGTACTAGTGCTACACATGACACGTTGTCCACTGTCATTCCCCAGTAATACATTATCCCGCATACATCCAGCTAGAAGCAAAATACTTATACATACTACTTAACCAAATACAAGACAGAATAGCTAGTTTATTCACAGAAAATATTAACCCTACAACTGTTGATGTTAATTTTTTTGCGATGCCAAGAAAGTTCGGTGAGTGTTGCAAACATATTTTCAAAAATTTGCCAAATGTAGGAATTAAACCATAATCCAAAAGTGTTCCATAGCTTTTTTGTAGAGAAAGGTTCGAAGAATTCATATATGACAGTAAAAAATTGATTGATGTAAAATTTACAAAATCATTAGCTCAAGAAACAAAAAATGTTCAGTAACAAAAGGAAAAAGTTTAACTTTGGTCTACATAAAAAGTAGTAAACATTTTTTGTTATTTAAAAAAAAAAGTACAAAAGTTTTGTAATTTAGTTCTAAATAGAACTATATAAAAATATATATCAATTTCAAATTTTTTATTTTGAAAACACCAGTTTTTATGTTCCTACTACAAGACTGCTAACAAAACTAGGCCTAGTTTGAATAGTAATTTAGGAATATATGTTTTGACCAAAAATGAAATGTTACTATAACAAAGTGTAGTTCCTATATTTTCGGAACTATAAGAGTGACGCCTGATTGGAAGGCAGTTTTAGAAAGTTCGAATCTTGACGAATCCAAAGGTATCTTCATATTATTTTCAAAACAGTTCTTTCGAGCGATATTGTGCCTTTGAGAAGTGACGTATTTGTGTAATTTCAATTGCTTTCTCACGCGACATTAATTGATTTAGAAAACTACAATTTTAAAACGATTACATATGTAAACATACGTTTTAGAACAAATTTGTAAATACAAAAATTAAAGTTTAAATCATTTCCTTTCCAACGGTTTATGTTTTATTGCGATTAGATGATTTTTAGTTGGTGAAATATTCAATACTAGTTGAGTTGTCTAACGCTGAGAAGTCTCAAGTTGAGACTTCCAACAGTTGTAGGGTTAAAGAATATTAGTAAATAATAATAATAGTAAAGACTAAGGTGCCTTTTTTGTAAAATTGTTTCAAGATTTTTGTTATAGAATTTAGCAATAAACTTTCAAGAAGACAGCACTCTATGAACTAAGTATTCATTTTCTAGCTCTAAATACCAATCATCCTGTATAAAGAATTGTTAATTATAAAATAATAATTACAAAAAATGTTATGTTATAAAAATTATAAATTGTTTCATTTTTTAGTTTGGGTAAACATATTAAAAGTAAATTTAACTTCATGTTTTGGTTAAGTCTGTTGTTTTTATTATATCATTATTTCCACTATTAACAATTGTGTGATCCTTTCTATATAAAATTTGTTCCAGTAGATGTTTTTGAAACGAAAAACAATAATCAACATTTGTTTTATAAGATATTAAAATATTTTTAACTATAGTAATAATTTTAAAATAATAACAATACACTAATTCTCACACTTACACGTTTAATGATCAAACGCGTTGCAATTCAAAGTCGTCATCTTATTGTGTATTGTTATTACTATTTTTAAATACTTCCTTCTCACTCGTCAAGCTCAAAGTTTATTTATAGTAATAATAACAAAGGATTGTATGTATAGAATTTTAGCAAAAAAATATAGAATAAAAATAATCAACGTTATTTGATTTTGAAAGAAGAAAAAAATGTGATCAAACACATAGCCGTAGCCAATGGGTACAAATGCAAAATAGTCGACAACTTAGTTATAAAACTTAAGAATAAAAATAACATGAAGAGGGAAAAATCAAAAACTACATATGTATCCACATTATATGGTAACATTCTTCCCAATATCTTAAGTAACACTCTTCAAAAACTCAATATAACAAGAGCGTTCCACACCAACAATAGTGTACAAAAAATACTCAGCCGATCTATACATATCCAATGCAGTGATTGTGATAAATTTTATACAGGTCAAACCGGAAGGCCATTTTCACGTTTGAACGGTTTGAAAGGAAGCAAGTCTAATTACAAGTCACCTCATAGACAATAATCATCAATACAGTGATTTCGGTACAAATTTCAAACCATCCACATCTGCACGAAAGGTACTTATATGAACGCGCTAGAGTAATTTGAAATTTATAAGGCTTACAAACACAGTAGCGACCAATTACTCAATGACCAATTACATTTAAAATCCAACATATTGTATGACTCGGCTATAAGGATCTCCGAGTCTTTGCGACAAAACACCACTTCGAATCAGTTTTCGTTTGAATGCCCGCTGTAGTAGACATCTACAGGACAATTGATATGTGTTAATGTGTCGTGAGTTGCATGTTGTTGTGTTGTGTGTAATGTGAACTGTTAATTTATTATATGTGATGATGATACATAGTTTTTGAAACGTGCAGACGAAGTCACATGACGGAAACAAAATAGATAACCTCATATAGGCCTAATGCTTAAAAAAAAAATATTCTGATATCTCGTAATAAGTAAATATAATGTTTAGATAGGAAAATAATGTGAATGTTAACCTTAATAAGGTAAAAATAAACAACGTAGTTAAAAACATTTCAAAAGTAACATTTTTATTGCAGATTCCTCTTGCTTGACTCATTAGCGGGGAGGGCATATAAAATGGCGTCCCGACAGCCGCAGTGGGTTTTGAACTCCGCTTACCGAGCGAGACACAACATAACCGTAACTGTTCCGGTAATCATCGTAATTTTCAACTTCATTTCTAATGTCTTCAATACGGATCAAATATTCTTGGTCACTATCCATTTTATAAAATAAAAGTTAAAATTCTACATAAATAATAACGACAAATAAAATTATTGGACAAAGCAACAAAAATAAAATATATAACTTAAATAACAAAAATAAACAGTTTATAAAAAATATGAATTAATAATAGAATAAAAACAAAAATAAACAAGAAACTCAACAAATATGCACAAGAAGTTAAAGAAATTACTTTAAAGACACACACTATATTCTACAAGTAGGGAGATCACAATGAGATCGAATGGAGGGTGGAATTTCATAGGTGCCAAATTGAAGGTCACTCAAGCCTGGGTTACATTGGTCGAGTACATCGGCAAACTGATTCGGCCGAGTACTCGGCCCAGTTTGTACTCGCTGCATTTTAGAAATGTTCGTTCACATTCAGTGTAGAAAAGTATGACAATTGGTATTACGAAATGGCACAAAAACACGTTTCTTTATTTACACTCTCCACTCGACTGAACGGTTACACAGGGCGAGTAAGGTGGCATTAAAAAGGGAAGGCGAGTGGGCAAGCCGCTGTCTGTCTGCTGAAACCACACGACTCGCCCGCCAACCGGGTCTAGGAACCAACTCGCCCATCACGCGACTCTCCGTTCTGTCTACATTGGTCAAGTTCTAACTCGCCCTTCTACTCGACCAATGTAACCCGAGCTTCACAGGACACATACAGTATTACCGCAAAGTACTGGGACAGAACTGACTTGTAGTGAAGCAGAAAGCATGTCGTAGTTTATATTATTGTTGTGAGATGACATGAATTACTCTAGATTGTTCACATGAATAGTAAAAGACATCATATTACAACTGTACTCATTATCAAACATTCATCATACGACGTCAGTACTACTTTGGGATTTGTAGATTTAAAATGTGTTATGACTAATCCTAAAAATGTGTGTGAAGGTAATAGGTGTCCCCTTGGTAAAATAAAATGTCCAATGTTTTAATAACTATCATAACTAAAGTTACAATATTTAAATACCCACCAGTGTTAGAACTACGCACAGGAAAATCCAAAAACATGCTTGAAAGTTCAGAATGAGGATAAAAGTAGTAAACATGACACAAACCACTGCAAGCAATAAGTTCCTATACAGCTCTCGGTGAATAATCTGCAACAAGTCATTTTTTAAATAACAATTGTGCTGAAATATAAATAAGATTATTCAGAAATAAAAATAATTTTGATAATACAAGAAAAGCCTATAAATATTGCAGAATATTGAAAGTTTAAACCTAATAATAGTCTGGATTTTTTGTTTTTTAGCACCATGACAGTGAGTTTTCATTTTTAATTCAAATATAAGACTTTTCGTCATCAATATTCAAATTTTCGTTGTTCAAACAACAGCCATTTTCAAGTTCTAGTCGGGTTTCCCTTCGTCAATTATAAACACTTACACATAATTACACATGAACATGAAACATTTACACGCACATACGAATTAAAATTTGATTCATGAATCATTAGGTACCGTACTGCACGGTGTCTCGAATCTTACTGTAGGTAGGCTGGTATCACTGATCGACGGTGGTAGGTTTTTTTAAAGTTATCTAGTTGTGTTAACACACTGTCGTATAACGCATTGGAATTGAAGTTTAGTTTTTCATTTAATAACGACCTACGTAATTCAAATAATGATAAAAGCTAGACAAAATTTAGAACGGTTTATTTGCTTTTGAAGTAATTGGAAAATAAGGGGGCACAGTAAAATTTTGGGCCCACATTCATAAGGCTAGTTGAATCCAGCACTGGACATACTAAAAATGCCAGAAGGAGGTTTACAGTCTCTGAACACAAAACAAAAGACTGAATACATAAAAATATTTTTCTTTGATCGTATTACACTTCAGTTTAGTAAGTTTCAGAGCCACCAAGAGGGAGGGGGGCAAAAGGGGCACATTGCCCCGGGCCACAAACATCAGGGGGCCCCTGGATTTAAAAATAATTCAAAAATTGAAAACAATGGATATGTTAGTTGATTTAACAGTCAATTTACTTTTTAAAAAATGCATTAGTTTAATGGATTTAATTTTGAAGTAGAGAGATTCTGTATCGATTTCCAACTCCTCCAATAACGGAATAAAAATGTCATTCAACATGTCCACATACCGCTGTGAGTTCATGGTAACTGTAACTGTGAAGGTCAAAAAATTCACTCTGTTGTAACTGCACTCCACACTGTCACTTTAGGGCTGTGTAAGGGCTTAAGTTTAAGCTCTTTAGGGTTATGAACACTTCAGTAACGCATATTATGTTTATTGACATGACCAGAAATGTAAAAATGTGCTTCACCAGACATGATTTTTTTTTTTTGCTTTCCATGCCACTTTGGGCCTTTCGGCTAACGAGCATGTTTTTTTGGGTTTTTAATATTTTATGGTCCCCCGCGGGATTTGAACCCGGGACGTCTTGCTTATGAGGCAAGTACCATAGCCGTTGAGCTATGACAGAGGACGCCACCAGACATAATATCAATAGGTTTGAAAAATTAGGCAATTGATCTTTGACTGTCAATATTTCATGACAGAACGCTACTCTTTTGTTATAGTCTGGCTCTTTTCATTTTTGTACAACTTGAATTTTGTAGGGATGATAATGAAGATCCTGGTACAAAATACTCAGCAGAAATCTGCTGGAAATCTGAAGTGCCGACCTCTTTGAACTGCGACTCGCACTCTTTCCACATTGAATGGTGTGCGCACTGTTTTGAGACTTCCACTAATTTTTTTTTTTTGTGGCTGTATTTCAAAATAATTTTACTTAGTTTGCTATTGTTTTACGATCTGGAACCATGTCCACCAACATTGAAGTGTAATCTGAACGATCCAGTGGCGGCTCGTGCTATAGGTTCACTGGTTCAGTGAACCCCCAAGCAAATTGCGTTAATAACATAATATTTTATAACAAATATAAATATTTAGTACTTTTTTCATAAATCTAACAATATAGATTGAAAAGTTGTTAAAATACGACTTAGAGTAACAACGCGCAGCTCTCCTACGTCGTTTTCAGCTGCTTGGTTCAATTCAAAGAACGAACCTCCTGGCCTAGGCGAGGGGGTACAGGGGAACGGTGGGGGAATAGCCGTTTCAACGTTGTTTTTCGCTGCAATCTAAATGCAGCGACTCCCGACTACTTCCGAAGATAGCCGAAGCTGCAGTTCACAACAGTGTTTTGTAAAAAAACCTTACGCCTACTTTTTCCTTTACGTAGTTGGTGTTTGTTTACTTCTTTGATTTATAGGTTATGTCAGTTGTGCATTCTATGAAGTTCATGGATTAAGTTTGTGTTAGTGTGGACATATTATTAAATAATATTATTGCAGTTCAGTGTAGTTATTAGAATGAACAGCGTTACAGCTTTGCTAAGGGTAACTTTTCTTCTTTACCTTTTCAAGAAAAGTGTGCTATTAAAGTACACAGGTATTTGTGTCACTTCATTATTTATGAGTCACTTTATGAACTAAAAACTTAAATAAACTAATTAATAAAGTATAGGCTTCTATGTAAGACAATATTGTTCTCAATTTTCCATTTATAATTAATATCTATATTCCAATCTCTCATGAAAACTGTAACCCGATTTCATCTCATTGCACGCTTTTCAGAGATGTCTTAAAACAACCAAATTTTAGTAAAAACAGGCCTAAAAGTATAAATTCTTATGTTGAGTACTAAAAACAAATTTGCAGGACCCCCTTCCCGGTAGATTTGAACCCCCAATGTAATAATTCACCAGCCGCCACTGGAACGATCTTTGAGTTTTTACAAAAGAATCACTATCCTTAAAAAAAGCTTCAACAGCAAAAGCACGGTGTTCAGGACTCCAAAGCGCTATGTTTACTAAAATGGTACAGTTCAGTTGAGGTTACAAACACAGGTGATGATTAATTGTTGCCATATTTATCATATGGCAGCTTAAACTAATTGTTGCGTTCTCATTGCCTCACCCAGTATTACTACTGTCTACGGGTACTATATTATTTAAAGTTTTTTAGTATTAACTATTGTGTAAAAAAAGTTACACTTCCTTCCATCCTTCCCCAAACATTTAGCTTCGAGTCAGGGGGCCTCAAGAATTGAATTTGCCCCAGGCCCCCTAAACCCTCTTGGTGGCCCTGGTAAATTATTGGAAAAGCCTGGTTACGATAGCTAAAGTAAAATATTTCTCAAGCTACAAATTTTGAAATCTTTTATTCTTTCTTCGAAAGCTTGTGATTGTTATGAAAAATGTGTTACTCGTTTCATTGACAATTTATTTTTTCTTATCGTTATCTAAAGTCTGTTTTACAGTTTAGGGACGAGCTAGTGTTTCTGTACTTACCTCGTCAGTAACCCAGTTGGCGAATACTTTGCTCCACACAGTTTTAAATCCATCTCCTGACTCGACATTACTGTTTTTCAAAAGACTTTTTATTTCGTTCATGGCTGGTAGAGCTTCTTCTGGCCCAGTGAATAGCTTGAACTTAAAATTTAAACTGGACACCTAAAGAATAAACAATGACATTTAAATTAGTTTCTACCGTATTGGTAAAAATGTTTCTCAGCTATTAAAATGGTGACTTTGACCCTGGGACTATGAAATGTGCGCAGAACTTACATTAAAACCTTTTCGATTTATTTGATCTAATCTGAAACTGTAGGCTAGTACTACACATTATTACAATACAATTCCATACAATAGGGAGGAGGTCACATCCAGCTTAAGCATCAAAATAAAAACGTTAAATGGAATTTAAAAGATCTTTTAAAAATAACAAACTTAATAGAGTAAAGGAAAACTAATTTTGTTTGCACTTTCCATGTATAGAGAAGCACCTTAAAATTATGTTTTTACCTTTAATATTTAGATCAAGATTAATTTACATACAAAAGCTTTTAAGTAAGGTTTAAGAGTTATATGACAAGAAGAAAAACAATTTGGACCGTGTTTAGAATGATAGTACATCCAAAGACAAAGACAAAATACCTTTTTTGCCAAGGCACATTGAGTGCTATAGAGTGCACTACCACCATCAGTTTTTGGAAGATGTTTTTATACCAACAAACTGAAATGGATTTAGAACCGTTCAGTGCCAATTTTAATCAATGTATTGCAAAAGTCCGATGGACTTGTTAAAAAGGGAAAAGTTTAGCAAGAGAATATTCATGAAGTAGGCTGTAAGGACCTGTAGAGTAAAGAACGTTAGGTTCTTAAGTGTTAAATAAAAGTTGTTATTTTTATGTTATATGCGAAAAGAGTTACATAAATAATTTGCAAGAGAAAATTTTAATAGTATGGTTCATAAAAAAAATATGATCAAATGCATGGCGTAACAAACAATTAAAATCTGGAAAACAAAATATTTGAAAAAACTAAATAAGGTCATTTATAGAACAATAGGGCAGGAGGACATGGCAAATTAACCATTTTGATAATGTTTAAACTTAAGGGGAAAGGTACCAAAAAAGTCTCTCGCGTAACAGTTTTCATGGATAGAAGTAATAATAATAATAATTGGGAATATGATGACTTGAAATAATTGGAATATATGTAATGGGGACAATGAATAAATTGATAAAATGCCAATTAAATTACACAAAAAAGATACTATATATAGATGTAGATGATTTTAAAGGAATAAATTAGTAAGGGAAATGAAAGGCAAATAAAGATAACTAAAGAAGGTTTCAATAGGCCAAAATATAAAAGTAATTGAGCATTATTGTTAAAACTAAAGACGGACCTACACTCTAAAATTAGTAGGGAGGTTTGAAAGGTGATTTAGGTGAATGCAACTGTGGCCACTAACAGAACGTTTTGAAGTGAAACTTCTTTAGGCGAGGTAGGGCCTGGATACACTTCCCCTTCTCCAACTTCAACTGGCAGTTGAAAGAAAAGAGTAGGAGAATCGTTTGACACGCATGTGCAGTGTGAGAAGAAAGAGAGAATTATTTTTACTCTCTCCGTCGCATACGTCATAGACAGTCTACGTGAATGCGTTGCTTATATTGTGTATTATTCTTAGGGCTAGCCTTAGGCATCAGTGGGGCCGCAATGGGCCCCATGCTTAGAGGGGCCCGCACAAAAAATATTTGCCAGATGAATTATAAAATATTAATAAAGAGAGATTTTATAAACACAACAGCTATTATAACAGCAATCAGTCTAGTGTGAAAGTGTAGTGTTGTTAGTTATCAATTATGTAGGCACAAAAGAATATTAAACCTAAACTAGAAAATTCCCCAATGGTGAGTTTGTTTTCATTTAATAATAGCCTAATTTATTTTTAAATTTTATTTAATAGTTAAGTATTATTAATATTATATCATGTTTTCTTTTGTTATCTATATTTCATACTGTGTTTACATGATATACATAGTCCTAATTATAGTTAAATGGGTGCCAAATTAAGGGGCCCTGCAGTAAAAGTTTGCACCGGGCCCCGCACAAGCTAAAGCTGACCCTGATTATACTGTAGGTAATTATTCGGTATAGTGGCCTCAACTACAAACTTTTTCATATGAACACACCGTCAACTTAAGTGCTGAATTAGTGTTATTTGATAAGAATTAAAGGTCGGAAAAGTAAGAATAATAAAAAAAAAACTAAAAGGTTCTAACCTATAGTATTTAGTCACAGTATGTTTATCTGTATTCAAACATTTTTACATTCTACTGTAAAATGTTGAATACAGGTAAACATACTGTGACTAAGTACTATAGGTTAGAACGTTTTAGGTTTATTTTTATTTATTATTCTTGCATTTCTGTTTGTCGTGTATTAATACTCGTTTACATTTCCTCTGGTGCGCAATTAGTGAGCTTTACAGTAGCAAAACCCCATCAAAGGATTCTATTGACACTGTTGCTGAAACTGATTCAGATTACTAAGGTAAATATCACTTTCCGACTCTAAACTTTGTCGTTTTTAGTTATAGGAATGATTGTTCTAATATGTGTCATCATATGAAAGTTTGTAGTTGAGGCCACTATACCGAATAATTACCATACTGTAGATTGACTGAACACGTTTTAATATTTATTTAATTTTTGTCGAAGTATAAAAGCTAATGGAAGAAATCAGCTGTTATATGTTTGAATCGTTGTTTATTGTTTTCAATTCTTTTTGTTTACTTCGTTCTTCAAAAGAAACTACTTAGTCCTACAAACAACAAACTATATCTAACTGAGTCTATGGCCGTTAGGGATTTTCAACATAGTAAATGTATAGAGCCCATAATCAAACATTTTACTCAAAGACCTGAAATGCATTTTAGAAAACAAAACAAAAGATCGTACATTTTAATCATAAGCTTACTTAAATCAATGATTTTAATCCCAAATATTTTTAATTTAGGCAGAAATATATTATTGTTCATTTTAAAATTCATTAAATTTCTCATCGTAAGCAGGCCTATATTTATAAATTAATAGAAGTTAAAACCTTTATGATAAAATAGCAATAATCAGACCAAGATTCCAAGATAGTGATAGTTTAAAATATAGTTTTATGATCGTAGACCTATTTTGTTTCTTAGCTGTCAGGAATGAATTAAACAAAAAGAATTGTAAAAATACATACATTTTAAATGATTGCTAATCTCAAAGCCGATCATATAATATATCAAATGCAAAGAGAAGAATGCATAAAAGTTTCACTTCTAACACGCGAGAGTTTCATTTTTTGTTTAAGAAAGAATTGCTTCCAGACAAACACGATGTTCAACACTTTAATTAAAACCCAAAGTCCAACAACATTAATTAGAGGTACAGGATGATAGAACCACAGAAAGATGAACCAAATGTTCATGACGAAGAAAGAAGTGGCACACCATCTGTGGTCACTGATGAACTGGTTGAGAAAATCAACGCAAAAATTCATGACAACTGACGTTTCACCATCTCAGAACTTTCGGAAGAATATCCACAAATTTCCAGGACTGTTTTGCACAAGATAGTGACTCACAGGTTACGCTACCGAAAGTTTTGTGCTGAATAGGTCCCGAAAATTCTTTCAGAGGACCACAAAACTCAACGAATGACCTCGGCTCTGGACTTTCTGATGCGTTATGACCAAGAAGGAGAATCTTTTCTGAACAGAATTGTGATAGGAGATGAAACTTGAGTCAAGTACGTGAATCCTGAGACTAAACAGCAGTCAAAGGTGTGGGATCACACGGCATCGCCACACAAACCAACGAAAGCCGGGCAAGATTTCTCCGGCAGAAAGCTCACGGTGTTTTGGGAAGGGGTGCTGCTGGTTGAATTCATGGAACGTGGTGCGACAATCAATGTGGATTACTACACTGCAACACTGAAAAACCTACGACAGGCGATCCAAAACAAACGCTGTGGTCTTCTTTCATCTGGCATCATTTTCCTGCACGACAACACTCGTCCTCACGCTGATCAGAAAACCAAAGACCTTTTGGGCCAGTTCAAATGGGATGTTTTTAGGCATCAACCATACAGCCCAGATTTGGCTCCTAGCGACTTCCACCTCTTTATACGTATGAAGAAATGGCTTGGCTCCCAGCGATTTGTGAACGATGAAGAGCTCAAAGATGCAGTCACCGGATGGCTCAAGGCACAGGCGGGAGATGTTTTTGCAGAAGGAATTTCAAAGTTAGTTAATAGGTATGATAAGTGCTTGAATTTTCATGGAAACTATGTCGAAAAGTAAAAGAACGTCGTAGTTTTAAGATGTATATAATAAGAATTTTGTATCTACTTCTGTGTTTTATTTATAAAAAAACGGAGGTTACTTTCTGAACAGCCCTCGTGATATTTGGAGGATCTCATGCATGTTTTTAAAAATAAATAGAATTTATCTGATTTATTTCCATGGTTCCAATTATACGAACAAGATAAAAATGTAATTGAATTTATTCACTTTTGTTGACTTCAACTTTCAAAAATGAAATCATTACTAAGCTTGGCTATGATATGATTTTGAACGACATAAACATATTTAATAACAAACAAAATCCAAATGAAAATTCAAAACGAATTTACTATTAGTAAACAATGAAATAAAAATCTTCTATTGACTATTTCTGAAAATAAAACTGTCTCTTGCTAGTCACTTACGTACACAACGCATCGAAGGATTGTTCTCAAAGATAGTGTACAATCTTGATGTACGTGTACAAAGTGAATCTAAAACATTTAAGTACCTTTTATACTTGTTCTATCTTTACTGAATATTATAATTTCATAAATCAAAGTTCATGTAAATATGTTCGAAGCCTTAGTGGAGATAACAAGGTTCACCTTATTTCGCACATTGTATTTTAAGAACAGATTCCCAGCTATTGCTTTACTTGATTTGTACATTAGAGGACATTATGTTGGTTTCCACATTTCTGTAATGTTTGGCTGTATTTCCAGATGTAATAAAGCGTTGGATAGAACTTACTAATTTAAACAGTAATGTAAGTTTTTGATAGTTTTGTGGGGAAGCACAGTGGCCGAAAGTGTAAATGTGTTAGTCCAGCATACTACAGTTAAAACCTCCAACACAGTTGAGTAGATTCGAACCTAGTTATTGGTGTTTGATTTACTTGTGCTGTACACTGCTCCACTGTCTTTATTAGTCTAACTGGCATAAAGTAAAAGAAGTTAAAAAAGATTTTATTAATTTAATCACTGATTATGGGATGAAAACATTGTATTATGAACTTTAGCACTGGAGTTTTTAACGACTATCAAAGAAGTGGCTAAAAATTACACAATTTAAGGAATCAATTGGCAAAGTGAGAGTTTAAAAAACATTAATAGAGTTGTTTCATTAAAAAGAATTTTTAAATCTAATTGTTCAAGCGAATTAGATTTAGAAGTTTATTATATTTTGAGTCGTCCCCCTAATTATTAATTCAGTGCTTCCATAATTTTTAGAGCAGCAGTAAAACGATGGACTACTGCGGTGGTTGAAGCGTTGTAAAACTAGGCCTACTTGGTGCGTGACTGGAGTGTGCTTTATCTAGCCGTATGCTGGTGGCCAGTTGACTCATCTTCCCCCCTACCATCCCCTGCCACGCTCATCCGAGCTTTGGACAATTTTATAAATTGTAAGGTAAAACATTTAAGGGTTTATACATTTTTTAAATATTTAAGTACCTAAGTTCAAATTTACATATGTTCAGCTTAACTGCCTTTTTGTAACAAATAGTGATTTCAGAAAGAATGTAAATACAAAATAATAAAACATCTAATAAAAGATTGTTGGTGAAGATGTGTGTTTTTTCAATCCAAACATATTTCATTTTTAAAATTATATTTAAAAAAATTCCAGATGAAATCGTGTTCACTTTCTAAACTTGATGGTAGCCTAGTAGGCCTACATTTATATTGTTGAAAATATTACCGGTAGTAATCTCAATTTAAATAGAAATTGCAATCAAAATTTAGATTGCTGAGGTAATATTGTCCACAGTTTATATACTTTTTAAGTGGTCAGGAAAGCGTTAAAATAATGTTTTAAGAAGTCTATATTTCAAAATTTGTCCATAACCCCCCGGTAGGTCATAGTAACGGAACCTCTTTTTTTTTTTTAAATCAAGCCCTGAATTAAGTAAACAATTACAAATTAATTAAAACAATAGTATTCAGGTCGCTTTGACCTAAATAGATGTAAGCCTAAGTAGATG